>JASGXE010010066.1:0-15132 GCA_030068105.1 Sinentomon sp. SZTP_YWyxl
TGCAATTGTGCACCTCTCTGATATCGACAAACGCTTCTCATTCTACATTTTCTTTGTTCCTGATTTATTTTTTTTTCTCATTCCATTTTTGTTTCTGTTTGAGCAAATGGGGTTTAATCGTTTCAAATCGTTTAGAGCTAGGTTGCGTAAAGATTGGGGCCAGACCCAGGTTGTTTCAAATTAGGTTTCAATTTCACAACATAGAGAACCCTTTGTTAGCCTAACGTAACCTATCCTGCCAACTACCGGACAGAAAACTCACACTCTGTGCCGCATGCTGGCACCAAAGGGGGGACATATTTGCAGAGCTGAGAGCACAACTGTTTTATGAAAATCTTTCCCTGAGGTCATGCAATATCATCCACCCACTTTTAACGACTAAGATAACACAAATGGGCATTTATAAGGCATGATTTTTTCAAGCACATTTTAGTGTCCAATATTTTCAACCACGATCCTTGGCACCTCGCACCGCCGATCGGGATGATAATTTGTGCAGGGGACACATGTCAATTTGAACAAGGAACCCATCCCCGTTTGGAAATCAACAACAAAATTTTTTTCCAGGTTTCATTCCAGGAACTTTCTACTGTGCGAAAGAGAAGGGACACAACGTCTCTCCACTAGTATCAGATATCACAGTAAAGCATCTGCTTGAGATGTATCCAGTCACCAGCAGTAACTTCACAAAAGACAGGCCTAGGGAGCAGGATAAAGAAAATTTTGATAAATGGCTTGCCTCCTTGCCGGATGCCAAATGGCTCGATTTCACCAAAGCCCGCGATCATCTACAAGGTTGGTATGACACTTTTGTTCAGAGAACGGTTCAACTGAGGATAAACATAGGTAATACACATCGTGACAAAAATGAACAGTGTGATTGATCCAATTGACAATAATTTGAAGGCAGAGCGATTATTAAATAAAATTCATCAGCACGAGATTAAATACAGCCTTTTGCATATGTATACAGAGTGGATATTTTAAAAGTATCACATTTATCGATTTTTAGTCAGCCAACATCAAAATTCTCGTTTTCACCGACAGTACCTTTTCACACAAATTCGACAACAGAGTTCGACCGTGTAAATGCTCCTTAGTGAGTCATAATCTCGCGCAACATGCTTGAACTCCAAACTTGCATCCACAAGAAATATTCTGCGTTTTCAAGTGGGCCCATATCACCGAAACACGTGTTCGGTTATCGGAAACGTTTTCTGCAATGAATGTTGTTCAATTTGACCGGCCAATGAATGCTGCATTAATTTTTCCCCTCCAGTCATTGCACGCGCGAAGCCAGCGACAAGTTCGAAGTGAATTGCCGCAATGAACACGTGCATGCAGGTGAGGAAGCGGACCAAAAATCGAAGCGTCCGCGACCTGATTGAGCCGAGTAAATCGAGGTTCGAGCAGAGCACAGGGTGTTACGATAAACCCTTCTCAGTTCAAAGAATGAATGACAAGCTCGTTTTGCCCGAATTAGCCCATTTTACTTCCAAAACACGACTCCCTGGTTCAAAGAATCATAATGAATGGGCAGAATTCAACAAACTTTCTGCCGGTTGCCGAAAAGATTCTAATTATCAACGGCGCTGCATGGTGGCGGTGAAGTTGCGCCAACGTGATTCAGATGCCATAACTGTTATGGCATCTGAATCACGTTGGCGCAACTTCACCGCTACCATGCAGCGCCGTTGATAATTGCCAGGGCAGGCCGCAGGATGCAAGGCCAAACAAAGGCTTGCAAAAAATTTGCACAAAATTCAGCAATCTGAGCCACGCCATTTGTAAACAAATGTGTAAAAATTCAATGGGCCTAAGTTGAAATTGGTTAAACTTTACAATCGGCAACTACCGCCGCATCTTGAGTCGCAGCATCGTCGACCGCCGCACGTCAATCCGCCCTATCTCCAGCCACCGCATCCGCTCATCTCGTGCCGTGTTTTCTGCCATTATTGCGCAGTCGTTCAAAGAAGAAAAAAAATTCGCTCAAAAACCCAGTGAGTACAAGAAAGAAAGCAAGAATTACTCGTGATTCGAAAATAAACCACCAAAAAGTTGAGAATCCCTACTTCGTCACTTTAAGATGCGGTGGATGTGGCAGCTCGAAATGCAGCCGATGTGGCAGATGCTGCAGCAATGGTGTGGCGACGGCTTGACATGCAGCGGTTGAAAATGCGGCGATAAATGCCAATGGTAAAGTTCAACCTTGAATTTATGCTTTTGTTTTATGGTTTTTTGCGCAAATGATTTCTGTGACACCATGTTTAATTGATTAATTGATCTGCAGAGGTGATCCGTCATCCATTCTGGAAGTGGAATTTTTTATTTTCATATATTCCATGCTCATTTTTTCCCCAAATTAAAGGCTGATGAAAATCTTTGAGTTGGTCATGAAGCTGACAAAATATGCAGGTGTTCTAAGGCTTGTTTACACGTGAGCAATTTCGCCCGTCCATTAGTGCTGTGGCAACAAAAAAGCAACTCGTGGCCAAAATACTGCACCGCAAAGCCGAAAACCAGTGATATTTTTAAAAAAACCACCCTGTATGTTCCTCTAGACTATATTTTCCTCCAGATTCCTATTGGAAAACAATCAGCTGATTGGCATGACTCCGTGTCAAAAGCAAAATTGATCGATTTCACCAAGGCTTCTAACATGAACAAGTTATGTACTCGTACGACACTTTTGTTCAAAGACAAAGGTTAATCAGTGTTCGACAAAAATTAATCAATATGTATCAAGACCAACACTTCGCGTGAACTCATTTAACCCGATTATGTCACGTTCCATTGTTCGGTTTCCGTGCTCTGGCCATGGTCGTTCATAACGAGCGCATGAACCGAACAAAGCCCGACGCGATTGCATGATAGAGGCCTATCAATCAGCACTGGCCTATAGCCGTACTAATTGACATGTTCTGCTGCCAAATCGTATGTTATTGTGTTGTATTGTGTGGGCTAAAAAAAGTAGGGATGCATAGCAAGAAACCGGTTTGTCCCGTCACGCCCACGGATATGTATGAAGGGGATTATCTATAGGCTAATTAGATGGGAGTTTGACAATGGGATTATCTAGGCTAATCAGACGGGCGTTTAGCATTGAGATTATCTAGGCTAATCAGCTGGAAGTGAATGCATTGGAAGTGGCACTTTAATTTCTACTGCAGACTTTGTGACGTCACGCGCATCCACGACGATGGGCTGATGTAAGGTGGTTGCTTGAGCACCGACTGGTCCACCGATATGCATGCGTCAAATCATGCATCATTTCTCTTGACTCTCCTTGAAGAGAGGTCTTTGTTGGCTTTTTTCCTCCTTAAGGAGAATATCTTGAAATCGCGCGTTAGAGGTCCAGCGCCAGGGTATGCGCCCTTTCTGCTCTCCGCGTTCGGGTACGCGCCCTTGCTGACACCCTGCGCTCGGCTATCGCTCCCCTACCGCACCGCGTCGGCTCTCCTGTTTGAGGAGAGTATCTTGAAATCGTGGGTCAGCGGTCGCGCGCTTCAGAAGGTCAACCTCACTAATCCATTTGATTGACAGGTGGCCAAGGTCATGACCTCAATGTCATGTCAAAGTCTGACCTGAAAACTAACCGACAATCCTACCAGTCACAAGCGAGTACCAACCTGCGTTGGCATGCGGAAATGGGACACCTGCACCTGCACAATGGGCAAAACCGGAAATTACCTGTTTTTACCTGAATGGGCCACTAATCTCATTTGATTGACAGGCGATCATCAGAAGCGAATACATGACACCCGCAGCGTAAGTGGATCTGGTCAAAACCGGGTTTCACTTGCATGGGGCCACTAATCCCTTTTTAATGACAGCTGCTTGGAATGGAACACCTCCAACGCAGATGGATCCGGTTGAAAGTGGAATAACCCTTTTTGCCTGAATGGCGCTAATCCCTTTTGATTGACAGCTGCTTGGAATGGAACACCTCCAACGCAGATGGATCCGGTTGAAAGTGGAATAACCCTTTTTGCCTGAATGGCGCTAATCCCTTTTTATTGACAGCTGCTTGGAATGGAACACCTCCAACGCAGATGGATCCGGTTGAAAGTGGAATAACCCTTTTTGCCTGAATGGCGCTAATCCCTTTTTATTGACAGCTGCTTGGAATGGAACACCTCCAACGCAGATGGATCCGGTTGAAAGTGGAATAAACCTTTTTGCCTGAATGGCGCTAATCCCTTTTGATTGACAGAGGTCAAGGTCAAGGTTTTGACCCCAATTAATTAACCGTCAACATTTTCCGATCGCAGACCAGAAGGTGACCCCTATTAAGACGGGACAATGGGTATTGAATTCCGGGAATTTTGAATGGTGGCAATTTTGTACCCACCCGATTCAACCCTTTCTATAAACTTCCTCCTGTCTTGCCAATCAACGATTTCTGGAAACTGGATTCGGCGAGCATCAAAGGGAAATGTTCCCAGCCTTTGGGTAAAGTCCCGGCTGAAATGATATCCTGCGCGATTCCGTTCGGCAGTTTTTTGTCCCTGTGCATAGGTTTTAGTAAATACCAGCTTGACGCACGTTCCCGCTATCGCAATTCGCCATATTTGCAATTTTGACAACAAACTCCGGAAAATGATAATCTGCAAATTTGTGTCAGTCGAGAAGCGGACAATGCCGCGACGTCAAGGCGATCGATTGATTTTAACTTTACAGAAAGGCATGGTGGTCGGAAGGTTCCTGATTTGAGCGGCTTCCGATCTAATCGAGTTCCACAGTTGCGGAATGGCCCGCAATCGGTCCTCATCTCATTGGTCGCTGCACCCAAGAGGATGTGTATGTAACATTGGACCCTATTGAACCTTATGACCTTATGGGACGCTGTGGGACCTTGTCAAAAATGCCACAACCAATCTGATACCCCACGAGACCATATGGCACCTTATGGGACCTTGTAAATATGGTGCAATTTGATCTCATTGAGTGTCATTTACACGTGCGGAAAAACCAATCAACATATTTCCGTGACTTGGCCGCTTCAATGTCACATGGTTTCTATCGCCCAAATGCAAGGACAATGGACAAAGTGGAGAATATGGCAAGGCACCGAGGTTTGTGACATCGGGGTCTATCCCAATGGCATTGCAGGACAACTGGGAATGGGATCAAATATTTTAATGCCGCTGGGAACGGAAATGTAGAAGGAAAGATATAAAAACGGAACCACGTTTCGCAGCATAGCAGAGTAAAATACTTTTTAAAGACCCAGTAGGGCGACGGGATCGGATGGAATGAGCGATCGCTTTATCGCGTTGATCGATCAGGCCCATATCACAAGCGCCGATCAAAACATGAAAACAAAAAACGGAGAATGCAAATGAAAACTGAAACCGAGCCGGCAAGGCGGCTGCCCCACTTTTCAGAAAAGCAACGAAGAAAATTCACTTTTATTTGAGGATATTATTGCTGACTGGGGTGTACATGGACATATTTCCTCAAAGCGTCTGTAAATCGATTATGTTGCTTCCTTGATCGTGTGTCCCTTCTTAACCTTGCCACTCTTATCCCGTGATATTATACCGCTGAGCGCCAAAGAGTTCAATTTTCGCTCTCCTCTCTGTCTGTGTCGCGAAACCAATGCTCCCAATACCTGCGAATCGTTTCGAGGGGATTCGGGGTCAAGTGCCTGGGAACTGTGCAAGATGGGGTCGGGCGCGGGGTTGGGCTTGATATCAGGAGCGAGAGGCGCAAACGCTGGTGATGGCCAGTCCATGGGCTCTATTATCACTTTCACGAAATTCGTATAATTGTGCAGACGTTGCTGGTGCATTCTCCACTTCTCCCTTTCGTCCACATCCCTGCAACCCAATCTCATAGACATTTTCCTGTCCAACGAACTCGTATTTGCCGTTAGGATTATGGGATCGTACTGGCCAGTTATCCTTCGCATATGATTCCTCAGGTACCATGACCATTTTCCTCGCCATCGCTTTAGTGGATCAGTCTAAGCCCTCCGGCGCGAATCTTGATATGCCAGGGATTACAGCCGCGGACAAAGTCCTCAATTAAGAACAAAAGATGCTAAAGCTGATAGGGCAGGACCAATCGGTGAAGGAAGAAATGCACCTTTATTTTGCACAAGCACTTTACGCCTTGATTACCAGCAAGCTTTCTTAGCCGGACGTTTCTTGAGGATCTTCTTGTTTCTTCAACCTCTTCTTTTGATCTTTGGTCAACTTGATTTTGCCACGCAAGTATAATGCGCACACAAACAAATGGCCAAAACTCGCTTCCTGGAAGCAGTTGGGAGATACTTTAATTTACGCTTATACAATTTCCGGAAACTCACATTCTTTTTTGCATGACTCATGGTCGCATAATGATGTGGGATTAGGTGACGTTACTTGTATTTATAGTCATTTTAACGGTTCGCTTCGACAGCGAAGCAAACACGCGTTGACGATACCAGTTCGGACTCTCTCGAACGCATGCCAGCCTGTATTTTCCGAGTTTCTAATAAACGAGACTGTTTTGCAGGCGATCAGAGATTTGATAGTTAAGTTACTTTGGTACGTAGAACATCTGCCATTCGTCAAAGATTTGCGTTGGGACACGTTCATTTTCAGGAGTGGTCTGTTTCAGGTCCAAAGCCAAATAACCATGTGCTTCGTTTGTCACGTCGTTGAATGCGTCAGTTAAAAAATTTGCTTCTCAGTAAATATTTGACGCGACAAAAACGAAATCCCTTGTTTGACACGAGGTTTTTTAAACGCAACGATGTAGTGAGAATTCAAAGTCATATCTCTTGAATTTTTCTTTTGGTGAAACAAGTTCTCGGTTATGTAAATCACTGACATGTTTCTGTGATGTGAGTTTTTTGTGAATTTTTGGACACCCTGCCGTGGGGCTCGTGCATGTGGTCGTCAAGTATTATGAATGTATCACCATTTGATTCCATTGAATTGTTTTATTTCAGGCACACCTTCGTGGAATTGTATTTCAGTTTTAACCGCCCCTCCGAAAGCAGAGCATATTTTTTCTGGTTCGCCTCTTTGAGCAGAGTATATTTTCCCCATCTCTTCTCGGGGAGATTAGTTTTTTCCAGGCTCTCCTCTTTGAGGAGCGTAACTTATTTTCCAGGCTCTCCACTTTGAGGAGAGTATGTTAAAGTATTGTAGCGGGGTTGCCACTCTGAGTAACAGAACATAACCTTTGCAAATCGAACGATGAAGTTTACAGGGTGGTTCAACAACTGTTTAATGAAACCTGTATTGTCACACTGGCTCGGGCCAGCGACTATCATACTGAACTGATGCTGAAATATGTCTGTTTGTATTGAGTGGGCAACAACTCCTATACATTTACGAACGTCACAACAAAACAACGATAAAATATCTGACGTGATTTTTGAACAAACTCTGAAACCTTTTAAACATTAAATAACTTTGGACTTTGGAGTTGATGCTTGCACCGTCGCTGTGTTTTAAGGGCCGCTGCAGAAATCAGTGCTGGTCAAGATATGACGGTTGAATATGTGGTCAGCTGCAGAACCGTACAGCAGGGTGTCATAATTTTCCAATCTTCTTCGTTTCGAGACGACCACCCGGTAGCCTTTCTCTTTGTCGTTTGTCGTTTGTGTTTACTCTATTTGTGGCTGTTCTGGAGAATGTGAAATGGGTACTCTGGCTTCTGGACTGTTGTTGAGTGTCATACCTTTTACGGTGTTATAATTGACAACTGCTGAGGTCGTCGACGTTGATTGCATTCCTTTCATCATGGTCCCCGATGTCTGCCTGTGTCGGGGCAATTGACCGTTTTCGGTAGTCTTTGGCACGGCAGAATTGAACTCTGTTGTGTAAGATCCTTTTCCGTATCCAGCCAGTTCGTAGGTGAGATAACCGAGAGTGTCCGAAAACATGCTTCTTGTCACCGGGCCTTGTGACAAAAATAACCGAATCGGTGTCGTGGATAAAACTCGACGTCCGAGACTTTCGAGGGAAGAGTGCAGATGAGACGAGCTTGGGCGCTGGTGCTACCCGCCACCACCGAATTTGCACACGTCTGTCATCCATCCGGCAAACCCATTTTTGCAACACCATCTCATCGGAAATCAAAGCGATCGATTTTACATCTACGTTGGGATCTTGTAATAATGCGCACATTCGCACGGTTTTCAGGATGTGCTCACAGTGCTGCAAATTATCCCGCTGCCCGAACTTTCCCTAGAGCGCATTGAGACATAGCTTGGCCAAAATTCTTAAGCCTGGGTTCTTGACAATATTAGACAAGTCCAAATCGATGCCTTCCTTTACCTTGTATAGCCTAATGTTTTGGCCAATCTTTTCCCGAGTATCGCACTCCGCAGGAAGACCCGAAGCTTCCTGTTTCAGTTTCATTGACAGATCGACACACCCACTAAACAATCGTCCTTAGACCGGAAGACGGATCGAATTGGGTAGTCTCGTATTGCCAGAGTTCATAATATGTCTCGACAGCTTTGTATCCGGTTCGAACAGCTTTATTCACTTCGACGGTGATCCAAGTGCCGGTCTTTCCGTGTTTTAGAATAATTCCCTTTGTATTTGTTCCGCGTAAGTTTTAAAGATTTGGAAACAGTGGTCTGTTGTCGTTTCTGTATGGATGTACCGGGTGGTGGAGGTCCTGTGCCGGGAGAACGGTGCACTTGATTACACGTATTGCTCGCGGATTTATCTAAAGTAGGGAAATTGTCTATGTAAACTATAGGATGTTTGATTGCGTTTTTTTTCATTTTTGCTTATTGTTGGGTACAGTGATGCGGCATCTGCAGAGTATAATATCATTTATCTGGTTGGAATATGTAATATTTTTTGGTGCACCCCCAAAGAACGCGTCTCGTGGTTGCAGTGGAGTTACGAATGGAGTGTACGTGGTTAGAAATGCATCCGTTGCGCATCTGTTCCCTTTAGTGTGGTGATCTCGCACACCAACATATCGGTGAAAGTGAATCCCTGGGTGTCTAGAGGAATTTTTATTTGAGTTGAGTTGCTTCGTACCTACTTTTGGCGGTCTCCTAGGGATCAGAAAAGGTAGGGAACGTCTCATTCGTGTTTGAATAATTTTGTGGAACCGGCAAGTAACATCCATATAATTCGTAAACGGTGTTTGTGTTTTTGTTGTTCCCATCAACCAGTAACCGCCCTGTCCGCTTTCCAGCTTCTAACTCCGCATGCTGAATAACGATCCCGTTGATGTGCGCCACCCAAGCTAACCATTCTACTGCCGCCGTAGAATGGTTGCCGGTTCCACGATAACCTGAAGACGGCAATACACTGTGGTGTTTTCCTGCAGGAAATTACGGAACCAGCAACAGTGTACGCTACGTTCAGGGGATCCACGTTACTGTTATCCATCATGCATTGACGGAACTTTAAGCGGCCCAGTCGCAAAATGTCCACGTCACTTTTGCAATAAGCAACCATGTGGTTGACATAACTCGAGCTGTCAAATTTAGTTGTGTCAAATGTAGTTATTGGAAGGTGTCTCGGTCGAGGGGCAGTGACATTCTTTTGGAAGTAAGGTGCCCGAAGTGTAGTTGATCTCTAGTGGTCTTGTGTTAAAGTTCTGGGGAACGAACTTGAGCAATTTGTGTGTAAGAAACCCTTCGCTAGTCCAGCTTCCTCCAGCCCGAAGGTCTTCACAAACCAAGCAAGGGGCACGGTACAAAATTGATAGAGTCGAGTAGTTGGATGTTGTGGGCCAGTTTGAGACACATTATCTTGGATCAATTCTTGATGACCGTTGCCTTGATGTTTTGGGAACCCGATTAAAGAGGAAATCCTGTGGCCATCTTTGTGGCACGACGGGTGATGCGTGGTGATTCCGCAGCATCGACAGTTTCGGAACGAGATGGAATATACGCAATGTCAGCGTACGTGGTATTCTGTGTTGCTGGACAGGTCTGAAAATCGGAGGCGGAGGGAGCAACTGCTCTGTGGTATTCTGTTTGGGTTGGTTAACTTTCAAATGTGAATTTAATATGGCTTAGTCCTGGTGATTTGAGTTTAGCGCCAGCACTGGTTTCATGTCCATATTTGTTCAATACATCGCGCGTGTGCATTTTCTTAACAACATTTTCTCCATCGCACCGGTAAATTTTTGTGTCATCGTCTAAATAGTGAACACTATTTATCCCCGCAACCTCGCACATCACCTGCAACAGGTCCCGTTCCCACATGCAAAAGGCCCAATTCCTCCCCCGCTTTCCCGTTTCTCGCGTATTTTTGCCATTAGTTCCTCCATTGTGATGGTGGTCATTTTTATCCAGCAATTAAACTGTAAAAATGATCTAATGAAACAAGAACACAATAATATGGACCAAAATATAAAAATAAAAAAATCGAGAACGCTTGAGGCCGGATCTCTCACTAAACACAGAAATTCCCCTACGCAAACAGAAAAGCGTGAAACTTTTTTTATAGCTACAAGCACCCAATGTCCTATCAAGATCGAAACTAACTTACCACTTCAATCATTATCCACTACACTAAAATATAACCAAATCACTAAAAAATCACTTCTTGCAAAATCACTCAAAATTACCCAAAAAAGCACATCGGATCACTTGGAGTTCCGGTCGGACAATGAAGGATCTCAACATGTGCATCCAGCGTATATCCCTTGCACAGCAGGTGGTCCCAGTCATGTAACCGGTTATTTCCTGTTCTATCCATTGTGCAGAACCGTCTTCAGATGCAGATGGCGCGCTGCGCAGTGGTTGGCTAGACTGTCCGTTGTCACTTGAGATGCAGGTGTCGCGCTGCGCTGTGTTTGGTCAGGTTGTCCGCTATTTTTCGGGTAAGGTATTTTTCGGGTATCCCTCTCCTCGCAAATCAACGTCGACATTGAAGGGTTTCGCTGAATAGGACCCGCCTTCAGGTGCAGATGGCGCCATTCAAAACTCCTAGAATTCATTACCCATTGTCCCGCCTTAATTGGGGTCATCTTCTATCTGCGATCGGAGATCGTGGGTGGTTATTTAATTGGGGTCATGACCTTGACCTTGACCGTCTGTCAATCAAAAGGGATTAGCGCCATTCAGGTAGAAATCGGTTATTATATTTTCAACCGTATTAGCGCCATTCCAAGCTGCTGTCAATCAAAAGGGATTCACCATTCATGTGAAATCCGGTTTTGACCGGATCCACCTGCGTTGTAGGTGTCATGTACTCGCTTCTGATTGGCTAGTGTCTGTAAGAAATTGGGGTAACGAACATGATCGAGTGTCAATCGAAAGGGATTAGGGCTTCATTCAGGTAAAATCCGGTAATTTACGTGCGCAGGTGCAGGTGTCCCACTTCCGCATTCCAACGCAGGGAAGTTCTCGCTTGTGAATGGTCGGATTGTCCGTTAGTTATTGGGGTCCTGACTTTGACATAACTTTGAATTCATGACTTTGACCACCTGTCAATCAAATGGGATCAGTCAGGTCATTGACCTGCTGAAGGTCTAGCCTTGGGCGCGTACTCTACCGTGGGAACGCTACGCGCGATTTCAGGATACTTTCTCAAGGAGCAAAGCCAACAAAAGCCTCTCCTCAAGGAGAGACAACAAAAGTGACGCAAAAGTTGACACATGCACATTAATTTGAAACACTTATACTTAAACGGAACCCATGGTCGTAGATGCACTGGACTTCGCAAAGTCTGAGGTAGAAATAAAAGTTCCCAATTCATTCACTTCCTTTTGATTCCCTGGATAATCCCAATGCTAAACCCCCATGTGATTATTCTAGATAATCCCAATGTTAAACTCCTATTTAATTAGCCTATAAAATACCCTTCATATACGTGCATGGGCGTGACGTCTCAAACCGTTTTTTCCTATGAATCCCTACTGCTTTAGGCTTTCGTTGATTGTTGGTAATCAGAGTCCAACACTTGGTTTTGGGCACTTTTGCCGAAATGAATTTCGCAAAAAGTATATCGGAGATAGGAAATTCGCCCAGCAAAAGAAGTTCGAAACCGGTTCTTTTGCAACGATGATACTCGCATATGGTGTCTTGGCAACTTTCATTGTTCCAACAGGTAATGTCGCAAATGGCACTTTCACCGAAAGGGAAGTCGCCGAAAGGAATTTCGCAACTGGTATTTTGCAACTGGGAATTGGAGGTTCCTTCGGCGAAATCCTTTTGGCGGAAGTGGAGTTTACCCAAAACTTGCATGCCTTCGACATTATAAGAGGCGGAAAACAGAAGGGCGCCTCATATGAGATCAGGAGGGCGCCTCAATCAGAAAAATTGCGAAAACGATTTACCTAAAACTAAGTTGCAGAATCCCCGGCAAATAAACTCCTCAAGTTCTTCTCCATCGGCCGCAATGCAATTGCATTGTCTTTGCTGCTAATGAATCAAAACTTTCAGAGTATGTGTGGAGTAATGGAGGCGGATATGTCGGTAATGGCTTATCCAAGGCCTTCAATTGTTGTTGTGTGGGTTCGGTAGACAACAAGCAATTTTCGTGTAGACGGCGTGCAAAATATTCTAATGACTCTTACGATTTCCTTATTTTTTAAATGGTCATTCCAACTCTGAACTCCTTCCATCGTCCCAGTTGCCATATATCGGCCTCCCTGAATAGCAAGTGCATTATTTCAAGCACTCGACTCGGAGCTAGCACGTCTTAGTTTGCATTCCGACATCCAAAAAAAATGTCACGAAATAATTTATCCCAGGAACAAATAAACATGGAACTGTGAAAAAACATCTACGGAGAGGCATGCCTCCAATTGTGAAAACTTAGGTCAAAAAACCGTGAAATATCCGCGGTATTACGGATTTTTTGCAGTGTCATGTGAATTGAGAATAATAAAAAAGTCCCTTCATGTTCCAGATGGTTGAAGTAGATTTCAATAGTGCTTTTGCTTCGCGGTGCGTTTTCTATCATAAAATAAAGAACAATTAATGTTCATATGTTTTTACAAAACCAATATACGTATGTATGTGAGAACAAGAGAAAAAATACCTGCATTTTACGGAGATAAGGAAACAAAAAAGAAGCTGGTCGTTACAAACAAATTATTTTTTGTTTATTTCCATGTCCCTTGAATGGAAGACCTCTACGAGAAAGCTGCAATCGAGCAGAATTACTCCAAGCACATCTACCAAAAACTTCTGGAAAAAAATCCAAATTTTTTTTCATTGCTGAACGATTGTTCACACCCAGATGACAAGGTTTCTGTAACAAACATGGACAACTTCAACAGCACCGATGCAGAAACTTGGAGCGATGCCTGGGCCTTGAATAATCTAGCTAAAATAAAAGAGGACATCTTTGAGAGTGAGTCAAGAATGTTTTGTTTTCATGTTTTGCCCACTTTTATTTGCGCGCTCACAAAGATCCATTTTTATTCGTTTTTAACGAAATTTCAGCATTCAGATTTCTACTGCGATTCTCGAGTGTACTCGTTTCGTTTCAGGAAATATTAACCAAAGGCGAATGTTTTGCAGTTTTTTGTCCGCATTTTTTTTTTTTTTGCTTTTTAACAGTCAAGACACTTCCGCAGAATAACTACTCGTATATTCGACAGAAATTCATCATGGCTTCTTTCCTTATAGGAACACAAAATTCAAAAATCTGGCTCACTGGGTCCAAGTTCCGACTGCAGAAGTGCAGAAATGAAGATGATATAGAATCATTATTAATTTCTGCACTTCTGCAATCGGAACTTGGGTCCAGTGAGCCAGATTATTGAATTTAATCCTCTGAGAAAGCTCTCAATTGAGCAAATTGTTCATTTTAGCCGCTTCTGGTGTGTTCATTTCAGATAGCGACAATATGATTAATTTGCATCGGATTAATCTGAAATTCACACCAGCATCTTAGAATAAACCATATTTTCATACCATGACAGGAAAACGCCATGAAATAAAAATTTATATGCAAAGCCTGAAACATATTGAACGCCCCTTGTATCGGTAATTGGTGGAAAGAAAAACATTCGCAGTTTCCTCCATCCAGTGATGAATAAGATATGCGACCTTATTTTGAATAAAGATTTCGGTTAAATCCGTCCTACATAGAATAACCGTCACCCTTGGTAACGGTAGATAAACAATTCGCTCAAGAACGAAAAAAGGCTGTGTTTTATTGCCGGGACACAATTTCCCGCAAGGCAGGAGATACCTGAACCAACGTCCAGGGTCCAGATGGGCCTATAGGTCACCCTCGATGAAATTATCAAACAGCGCTCAAAAGAAATTCGGAATATTCAACTTAGGTTAGGTTAGGTTAGGTTAGGTTTGGCTAGTTTAGGCCAGGTTCGGTTAGGTTTGGTCAGGTTAGGTTCGGATATAGGTTAGGTTGGGTTCTGTTATCTGAGGCATAGAAGAGAATTGAATAAAAACAAATTTCGGCTTGTTATGGCTGACCTAACCTAACCAAACCAAATGACCTAACCTAACTTAACCTAACAATGCAAAAGTTGAATTTTCCGAAATTCTTTTCGGCGCCGTTCGATAATTTGATTTAAGAGTGACCTTTAGGCCCGGCATGTGGAATACCCTGTACGTTGGTTCAGGTTTATTTCCTGCCTTGCGGTAAGTTGTGCCCCAGGTAATAAAAACAATCTATTTTCGTTTTCGAGTGAATTCCTAATTTTAACTTTACCCAATAATTTCATTTCCTGCAAGCTGTCACTCTCTTATGACAACTCAGGCTAACAACTACGCGACTTGAAGATCATTTCATATCACCGCGTGCTGTGCTGGTTAGAAAGTATCCTTGAAGTTTCAATTGGAAAGAACGTATGACTGAGCTTCGGAAATCAAGAATTCTTTTTGATTTCACCGAGTGAAACGAAGTGATTTCAAAGCCATGTGTGTTTTTTATGATTTCTCTCCCTCACACAGGGTTTCGGTTTCACGTCAGTTCAAATCTCGTAAGCGAGGTGAATAGGATTTTCAGGGTGACGATCAATCCGACTCTGACCGCATCGCTGAATGACATGATCGCTGACAGGCAGGGTTTAAAGGTCATCGAGCTTAAGAAATTATTTATAACCACTGACGATTATTTCAACATTAAAAAGTTTATCTCTGACAACGAATACGCAACCGAAATTACGCTGGGCTTCAAGTCTGCCATAATCGCACTGGCCCTTCTGGAAGGAAAGGGTTAGTAAATGTGTAAC
>JASGXE010010067.1:0-15583 GCA_030068105.1 Sinentomon sp. SZTP_YWyxl
CCATGCAGATTTCTGTCTCTGCGAAAAATCCTATATCCGGAAGGAAAGACCTCATGGCTGGAAATATCATGGTTTAGCCAGGTTTCGGTTAAAATAAAACACTTGGTTCTAAAATAGCAACAAGGCACATGAACAATCCCTTTTACCAGGCACATGAACTCCATGCATCTGGACCTGTATAATTCCAATTTGGCAGCATCAACTTTCACATGATTGGTGCACATGCAATTTTGAAATGCATTCTGCAATGGCGTGTGACTGATATAATCTTGTGGTGCCACTTGAAAGCAATTGCGAGGCTTCACTGGTTAACTTTTTAATATTTTTTTTTTCTTTCATTGATGATGATGCCAGTCATTATTGTTATGCAACAAAAAGGATGTCAGAATGTTAAAGAGCAGCTTTTTCTGCAAAAAAATGAGGTATCACTCGACTTTAAAGTTTTATACGTTTTCTACATGTATAATACGCACGTATAATACGTGGAGTTTTATACGTTTACCCATCCCTGCATGGAGGTGCCGATTCTTAAGGGAATGCGCTCCTCTGTTCAACCAGAAAGATTGGTCGAATGTTGTGTTTCTGGACGAGACTTGGGTCAACGCGAACCATTACCAGACGAAAGCATGGACAGATGGAACCGTCGCTGGGATTCCAAACGTACCTATTGGAAAAGGTGGTCGTCTGATTGTGTGCCATGCCGGAAGTGAGACAGGCTTCGTTGGAGACGCCCTTCTACTTTTCCGTTCGCGAAAAACTGTGGATTACCATGAAGAAATGGACAGTTCCAGATTTACCGAGTGGTTTACATCCCAGTTGTTACCAAATATTCCGCAAAATTCCTTTATCATCATGGATAATGCACCTTACCACTCCGTCCAGACGAACAGAGCCCCAACAGCAGCGCAGAGGAAAGATGTCATAATTGAGTGGCTGACGAGACAACAGATTCCCTTTCCTTCCGGAGCTCTGAAACCTGAACTTGTTGAAATAGTAAAACGTCATAAGCCCGACAAAGTTCGCTATCAAATTGACCAGATCGCGAAGGAAAATGGACACACTGTAATTCGTCTGCCGCCGTATCATTGTCACTATAATGCCATCGAACTCATATGGGGCCAAGTGAAAGATTACGTTGGAAAGGCTGAACGATCGAGCTTTTCCATGACTGAGTGCGAACATTTGACCAGGGAATCCATTGCACTTGTAAGCGAAGAAAATTGGAGGAAGGCTGTGGCCCATGTCAAGGCACTAATTAAGGATTCCAAGGAGGCAGAAATAGAAGTGGAGCATGCAATGGAACAGCTGGTTATCAACTTGGGGCAAGAAGATTCGAGTTCTGAATCTTCGGATGAAAGCATCGTCGATTCAGAAGGAGAGATGGAATGGGATAATGAATTCGGTGGCATCATGAAGGCATTGGGAGTGAAGCCGCTGTGAAGAATCCGGAGATTTCTGAAAGGTTAGCTTTACTTTCTGCACACGAAACAAACTAAAAATTGTGAATTGCTTCAAATCCAAATGAATCCTTTGAATTTCGTTAGACTTCGAAAAGAAAGAACCGCGGTTGAATTTTGGAGATCCCTGATCTTCGACCGAGCGAGAAAAAGGTCAGAGCTCAACTTAGACTGGACAGACTGTAGTTAATTAATTTTGGGACACCCTGTATTTTCAAATTTTCTGTAATTCAAGATTTTCTGAAATTCAACGCACAAGAATCATCTATGTGAATGAATGGAATGAAACGAGATTGTTAAAAAAATCTAAAAAATTGAAATCCAGGGAACGAGAGGAAGAAGAACCAGCATCAAACAACAGAAAATTCAGCATGTCACCAGTGTATAAAATAAACATTTGTGTTGAACGAATAGCAAGCAACATCTGAACAGCAAAGCAAGAAAAATAAAAACACAACCTGGAAAGCTGATCAGATTATTAGATTTCATTCAGTGCCGGATTTCCCTGTGGACCAACTGGACCTGTTTGTGGTTGTTTGTTGTTTGTGGTTGTTGAAGAACAGTGTCAAAGGAAAAAAAGGGAGGTGCTCAAGTGGGATAAAACCAGATTGAGTGAGTTGGGTAAAATGGAGCTGCTCGGCTTGACAAGGGGGCAGGGTTGGAAAAAAACATATTTTTTTCTTAAAAACGTAAAAAACATTTTAAACGTTTAAAACATGTTTTTTTTTTGTTTTAAACATTTTTTTCATCTGTTTTTTTTCGTTGTTTAAAACATGTTTTGAACGTGTTTTAAACGTGTTCCAGATGCTGCCAAGGCTAATTTTGCAATAATTTAGTGACAATGTTACTTGAAAAAGGCAACAGTGATGGTTTTGTTGATAACAATAACAGAAAAAATGCTGAAAATTGAGTAAATAAGCAAAAGCTTTTTTTTTTGTTTTTTGCAGATTGTTTTAAACAAAGCATTTCAAACAAGTTGCGGTTGTTTTAAACTGTTTAAAACATGTTTAAAACACAATTTTGTTTTAAACAAACTGTTTTAAACAAGTTGTGGTTGTTTAAAACATGTTTAAAACAGATTGTTTTAAACAGAATGTTTTAAACGAACAACCCTGCAAGGGGGTAAACCTAAGGAGTCCGGTGGTTCTTCTGAATTTATGGACTGAACTGCGGTCAATCAGCTATCGACCCGCCACTGGAAAGGAAAGACAGGGAGATCAAAATGGTAAAATATAGCATCCTATAATTAAAAGAGCACTGTAGGCCTACACACCTCAAAGGACATTGATGGAAACACCGGCCACAAAGTTCGTTACAGGGTAAAAAGCTTTGACTTAGAAGACGATAAAATCAGGTAATACTAGGGGTGTGCGAATCCGGATTCGGATTCGAGCTCGAATCCGAATCCGGGATTCGGATTCGAAAAAAATCGAAACCGAATCCTGACATTGGATTCGGATTCGAAAAAATTTCAAACCGAATCCTTGTACTGGATTCGGATTCGAAAAAAATGGAAGTCGAATCCTGCTTCGGATTCGGATTCGAGGAGTCGAATCCGCACTGGATTCGGATTCGACCGACTCGAATCCGAATCCGAGCGAAAATGACGCTTCACAAAAATTTGCGCTCGGAGAAAGACGAATTTTTGCAGCGAAATTCATTTTCGCGCAACAATCCGGTGCAAACAGACGACGCATTTCACGAAAATTTCATTCTTTGGAAAACTCCGCACGTGTTGGTTGTGATTCGGATGCGCGCTGCGGCGATTTTTTCGGCACTTTTTTCCTGCAATTGCAGGAGCATTCAGCCCGAGTTGATCCCATTTCCACCTCTTCTGTTCGGTGGACGGTGTGTGCGCTGCAGTGATCGCTTTTTCGCCACTTTTTCCTGCAATTGCCATGAGTTTGCAATTGCAATATTTGTGTCCAGGTTTCGTTTTTTTTTTCGTTTCCGGAGGATTCCTGCGTGTATTTTTTTTTGTTTTTTTTTTAGTTTGCTGTACAGTTTTTTTCCCCGGAAATGTTCGGAGTTTTACACCATGCGATCCCCGAAAATGTTCGGAGTTGAACACCAGGCGCTTTCATCACCAGAAGAAGCAAACAAAACAAAACAGCCTGGATTTTTCTCGGGCAGGTTTCCATTCGTGCATTTTGGCCGTTTTTTACTCATTTCTTTCCTATTTGTTCCGAAAAATCCAATTTTTTTCTACAGATTTTTTCCGTTTTGCTGGAAAAAGTTCCAGCAATTTTCAAGTGAAATTGCACAGGAACTGCCTAGGAACGAAGAAAAAAGTTTTCTCGTCTTGTTCCAATTGTGTTTTAACTTTTATATTTCCCGGGAACATCAAGGAAATTTTTCCATTTTGGGAAAATTCCGAATTTCCCACGAAAACTGAAAAATTATGCAGTATGCACCTACCTTTGACCTACCTTCCAGGGAAAAATCACTTGTGTGTGAAATTTCCTGGGAAATATTTCCAAATTTCACGGGATATTTCCCTCACTTCCAACGCCAGAATGGTGTCGATCTGTCAGTGCCAACCGTGAATTTGAACATACAGGCCCTCCCTGGCACCTGCACGTGCACTTACGACGGTTTGGGCTTCCGGTTTAGCTGTTATGAGTTTTTTATTTTTCAGCCAGGCGCAAGCTGCACTCGGCCATGCCACTTTTTAATTTTGGAAATATGTTCCTGCATCTTTAACTCTCAACACATTTGACATTACATGAGCACAGGCAGAAAAAGACAATTTTATTTTGAATTCGTTGATGCGTTTTTCTAGCGGTGTGCGATTCCATCTAGATTACAAAAAACTCGATTCCAGGACATGCTGATTTCAATTCCGATTCCAAACCTTGATTCCGATTCCAGGCCTAGGTATATCTATTCCGATTCTGATGCGTTTCCGATTCTGTGGCAATTGGGCTCGGTTCTGATTTCCCCGAAACAATAGGGAAATGCTAATGCAACAAGATTGCAATCAATGCTACCTACAAATAGCAACAGCACACTCCCAGGGTGCACGGTTGCTCGGTACCTGTTTGTGGTAAGCGATTCCAAAAACTCTATTCCGATTCCAAAAAATCGATTGTGATTCCTCGATATCGGAATCGCACGCCCCTACTCAATTCCCATTCTGATTCCAAAACTTGATTCTGATTCGGATGCTTCCATGACGATTCCCAAAAATCTTATTCTGATTATCCTACACGAATAGGAGCGCGATTCCAATTCTGCAAACCCCTAATGAAAACAGGAGTGTCAGAATCAGAATCGAGCTCCTATTCCTGGAATTGGAATCTAAACATCTGGAATCAGAATCGAGAGCGCTGGGATGAGAAGCGCAATATTCCAGAATCGGAATTGTTTTTTTGGAATCACAATTTCTGGAACAGCATCGCAATCGTGCATCAAGAGTGTGCGATTGCTATTTTGTGGCATCGATTGGAACATTTAGTAGCCCTATTGCAGTGCACCGGGATATCGCACACCTTTACACTTGCAGAACCGATCGTTTGGGGAACATGAAAAAGGAAGATAGGTTCACAGTTCACATGCAGAACTGACCGTTGGAAGTGTGGAACATGGTGCATTAAATACGAATAATCAAAAAGTGTGGGTATCTAGATTTCAAATGTTAAGGTATCAGATTTACTCTGTTCGACAGGTTTTCATGTTCGGCACTTCAAAAACTTAGATATCGCAACTGTTATGTGTGTCTTGAGTTCTACACTTCCATCCAACTGTAATTCCACAGCTGTAATCGTTTTTTTCCCCACTTCCAACTGTCGATTCCGCAGTCTAGGTACCCATGCTTCGGCATTTCCCATTTCCATCTGTTTACAGATGTTTCGAACTTCATGCTGTCGATTCCGCATCTGTCTGCTCTGCATGTGTAGGTGCCTAGTTTTCTGCATTTATGCATTCAGCAAAGATATTGGCAAATATTCCAGGTGATAGGTACCTACCTACCTCTCTACTGGATCATCCATAAGGTGGTAGGCAATAGGCATGCCCATAAGTTCGGGCTGTGCGAATCAGCTTTCGAATCGAATCCCCAAAGTTCGAGTCTCGAATCGAACCCAAATCAGCTGTCCAATTTCGAATCACATCCTTTCGAGTCGAATCTGTTTTTCCCAATAACGAATCTTGATTCGAATATCCAATTTCGTATCGAATCCTTTCGAGTCGAATCTGTTTTTCTTATCACGAATCTTGATTCGATTATCACCATATAGGTATGTATTTCGGATCGAATCTTTTCGAATCGAATATGGCGAGAATCAAGATTCTCGAATTGAATCAAAATTCGCACGGCCCCGTGTTTAGTACCTAAACGTATCATCGATCCCGCATTTTTATTATCATTTGACTCTATTTTTGTTGTCCCGTTCATATTTGTTTTAACGGCCGGCACTTTATAAATTCAAATTTGCCTCTTCGGCACAAAAATGACATGCCACCTTTATGGGGCCAATTTATTTTGACTGAGTCAATTGTAAACATTTTGGTTACGCCATGCATCATTCATCTATAATCTGGCGTTTTATCCTCTGCACTATCGGAATGTGATGCAATTTTTGGCCAAAATGGCTGTTGACTGCAAGACTGCATTGGTGTTGACATGCACCACAAATTTGTTTGCATCTCTCCGACGGCATTGGTTTTTTTTAATTCTTGACACTGGACTTTGTCCTACGGTGGCGTCGGCGGGGGGACTCCGTCCCCAGTATAAAAAAACGTAGTTTTTATTGTGGGCATGACTCAATGGATGTTCATAAGCACTGTCTGGTTCCAGATTTTGGCATGCCTGCTGGATTGTGAACAGATTTGGAAATTTGGGATGATTTGAAATACCTACATTCAAATAAATCTCGAAACGTTGCAAAATTGCGAATCGAATCCTTTTGTTCGCATCTCGAATCTTGATTCGAATCCCACCACATTTTTCGAATCGTATCTCTTCTAAACAAATCGGGCAGAATTCGTGATTTTCGAATCGAATCATCTATTCGAATCGAAGATTTGCACAGCCCTAGCAAAAGGTGGGGTACCTATCGAATTCGTTTAGGTAGGTAGGCCTACCTACCTATCGATATTTTTTGCTATCTGTACTTATGGGCATCAAATTCATGTTTCGGGTACCTATAGGTAGGTAGGCATTGATTGGTATCGGCGTCGGTAGGTTATGTTGGTGATTCAATAGGTACCTAGTTTTCTGCACTTTTAATATCTGTATCGACCCAAGCAGCATTCCCTTAGAGCCATAGGTGTACCACCAGTCCACCACCTCTTAATTTTGCTTTGGATTCGGGTTCGAGATTCGGATTCGTAAATTTGGGATTCGAAACAAATAGGTGGGATTCGGATTCGCAAAACACGGATTCGAAAAAATGTCACAGGATTCGGATTCGGTTCGAGTCTTTACCTGCAGATTCGGATTCGTCTTTCTGGGATTCGGATTCGAGCTCGAAAGATTCGGATTCGGTTTTTTTGGATTCGAAGTGGATTCGCACACCCCTAGGTAATACTTTACACCAAAACTTCAGGTCTCAGCATGCGACACTGGCATGTCTTTGGTTGGGGGCTATCCCACACTTTTCTCCGACACTTTCGACATAGGACTTGGCAGTCCAGAAATAACCAAAAAATGGGACCGCAAGTGACTTATCTTGTCAAAGAAGGCCGTCGAAACATGCGAGGTGACCACATTTCGTGCTTGGCGTATTGGTCGGTCGGTACAGAGAGCCTGACGTTCTGAACATCCGCGTCCAAGGAAATAAAGCGCTGATCACGTGGACGGTTCGGCTATAATGGTGAACCTTTGCAGTTGCCTTCTTTTTTTTTTAACTGCGGGGTCCCAACGCCAGCAGCAAAAAGTGGCGCGACCCCTCATAGCCGACACGAATGAGACCCAATTATTGGGCGAAACGTCATTTCCAAACCCAAAGTGGGATTGCAATGTGCAAGAAAGTGAAATTTGAAAAAATATGCAAGCAGAGTATCGACGTAGATACAAAGTTGCAGTTGCAATGGCAGCATTTACAAGCCAATAAAAAAATAAATAAATAAATAAATAAATATGTAGGTAAGTAAATAAATAAAAAATTGACAGCATGTAAACATGCCAGGTCATTTTTCAAGCGTCATCGAAACTTGTCTCAGAAATTTCGCCGTCGAATACAACGAAGTCAGATCTCAGTCGGATAAACAAGTGAGTTCCAATTCTAATTCTAATTCTAATTTTATTTCTTACAAAAATTTCCCAGATGAAGTCAAGGAAGTGGAAAGGGAAACAAGTAATTCAATTTCAAGGATATGAGCAGAAAAAAATGAAACTTACGGCAGGATGCATCATACATTGCATGGAATCCAGATCAGAGAAAGCAGGCAAGATGATGCATAAAATCTCCAGAAGGTGATTGTGAGTGGAGAGATCATAAACAATATCGTACCGTGCACCAACTCGACATCATGTTGGTAGAGATCATGAACGTAGTCGCCAAAACCACAAAAGTTAAATTTGAAATGCAAGTATTTCCTTGTTGGTAATGGTAGTAAGTAAATAGATCCTAGAAAAAGGATTCCAAGCAATGATGCATCGCATCCGCAAGTTGGAAAGAAAGAAAGAAAAAATTAGTCCATTAAAAAGAAATTGAAACGCCATTGAAATACAAAAAGAAAGCCTACACCTATCCGGTTGAAATTTGGCAAATAAATCCTACATTACCCTAACCTCAATTAACACCCCCAAACGGAGGCTGATGGCCCGGGAAGGAGAGAGGAGATTGGCAAAGCCAGCACTGGGTCCCCACCCCTAAAGGCCTCACAAAAAAAGAGACAGGATAGGGAAACCACACACTCTGGTCAAAGGAAAGTTTATGTTTCATCCACTAAATCACCTATTTCTCATTTTTTTTATTGGGCAGAGAGATCATCGCGGAGGTAACGCTACCTTCCCGAGCAATTCAAATGGAATAATTTAAGCAGCACACCTAGCACACAAGTATTTTCATAATTTTGGTGCAAATAATTTCCTCCATAGCGAAAAAAGAAGAAGAAAAGAAAGAAGGCAACAATAAATAAAGGTGCTGACTGCTGAACAGTACCTACCTTTTGCACACCTTTCAAGCGAGCAAGTTTAGGAGAAATTCCTATCCTACATATGTGAAAAAAATTCCTACCTAGAAAATCGCTCCGTTCACAGCCGAGAAATGCATGAGCCGAATAAATAGAAAGCTCAGGACTGGACTCCAAGCAAGAGAAATAACAGGTGGTGCTTCAAGAAGTGGGCTGGAAGTTCTCGCGCCGAAGCGGTAAGTAGACCCCTCCAGCCCAATTCTAACAGCACCGCTGCTGAAGTTTTGGAGTGAACGAAAACGTGGGGAGCAAATTGTGGGGTCAGAAGCGTGATGCTGTCACCAAGGGGCAAGAAGCTCATGCATCATCACGTGCTGCAAGCGAAGTGAGCCTATACTTTATAAGGGACAAGAATTTTTCCTCGGTGACAGCTTTAGCATTTCAGATGTGATGCCAAGCCTGTTCCAAATGAAAATATATTGATTATTGAAGGAGAACCTATCAACATTTTTGTGCAGTAGGGGAGGAATAAATGTAACTTTGTCGCCTGACCTTGTGCAACCTGTGTTTTGAGATAGGGCTGAAGTTAGTTCACTCCAGCCACCATCACCAAGAATGCATTTTTTAAATATTGAGATGCCATGGAGCTGTCTTCTCATGCTCGGAGTCTCCCAGCCAAGTTCCTCCCTGAGGGTAGTGACGCTAAATTGAAAGCTGAAATTTCCTGTAACGAACCTAACAGCTCTGCGATGAACCGCCTCCAGTGCATTAATATGGCACTGGAGATGGGGCTCCCAGGTTGATGTGGAGTATTCTAGAATTGATCGGACAGTTGAAAAGTACAGGATTGACTTAACGTTGATCGATGCATATGAGTAATGTCTTATTAGGAATTTGAGTTGATTGGTGGCACGCTTGACTAGTTGGGAAATGTGCTCACTCCAGTTAAGTTTTGGATTAAAAAGCAGACCAAGATATTTGACGGAATGTGGTCTCGGCAAAGAAGTTGTACCAACCACATAATCATAACAAACAGGTAAGGATGAGGCAAATGACATTACAGAGGTCTTGGCAACGTTTATTTCCATGGAATTTTCCGCACACCAATTTTGGATGGAGTTGAGGTCGTCCTGAAGAAATTTGGAATCGACAGATGACTCTACAATGCGGTAAATAACAATGTCATCAGCAAATAATCTTATGTTTGAGCACACATTTCTGGTCAAGTCATTAATGTGGATAAGAAAGAGAAGAGGACCACACACAGAGCCTTGGGGAATTCCGCTTGTTAGAGGAAGAGCCTCTGAAAAATTGCCACGACGAAAACTACATGCTTCAGGGACACTTCAACGGGCAAAAGCAGGCGAGACTTTCGGCATGTGTTTTCATATCATGGCAGGAACTGGCGATAAAGAAAAATTGTGGGAAATCCCTGTAACCGCCCATTATTTCAGACAATTATCGGGTTTGGTCAAATTTGGACTGGCAAGTTCAGAAAGATCATTTTCCGGTTTGTGCGGCAAAGAACTAAAGGTGATGTGAGGCACTCAAGTTTTTTGTCGAAAGACGATGCACAACATATGTGAATATCAAGATTGAAATTCACCGGCCCAAACGCTCAACTCCAGAGATTCAGCAATGAAAACTGTCACATCATTTAGGCATGCCCACAGGAAAATCTTGGAGGATTCAAAGGATAGTTCCTTGATTGAAGTCTATGTTTGGCACCTCCAGAATTCAGAGCCTCATACTTGGGTCATTTAGGTATTCGATAAAGACCCAATTTTTGAAAACCAAAGTGACAATATCAGATGTTAAAGAAATCAAAATTCAACCTCATCTGTCCAGGAATCAAATTTGGAATCTGGAAGGGACAGTTTATGTCAACAGGTGAAGCTGTTCATCAATAATAAAAAAGAAGAATTGAAAAAGCTTAAAACTGAGAACAAGAAAAAATTTATGCACCTGAAGAAACTCTCCGAAGGCGCTCAACTTTCAAACGGGGTCGTTTACGTTTCTCAGGAAGAGCATGGTTTAGCCTTACTCATTCCACTCCATTTTGTAAAGAAATTTGTTATGAGCTTTCATGTTTCCCCGTCAAACAATCACCTCGGTTTCAGCAAACTTCTCCCCAAATTGAAACAGATCAGTTATTGGGACTGCCAAACTCGTGATGTCCGTCTCTTGCTTTCGGCATGTCATGTTTGCCAACTAAATAAACATTCAAATCAGAAACCATACAGAATCCAAGGTTTGAGCACATGTCTCAATCTATCAATGAATACCTGGGCTCTGGATGTTTGCCATTTGAATCGTGCAGTTGGAGGCTCTAAATATTTGGTGATCGCTCTGGAAGTGACATCGAAATTCACTATTTTGTCTTCTGTTTCAAAAATTAATAATCTTGTCATAAGGAAGGTAATTGAGCAGAAAATCATTGCATTCTGTGGTGTTCCGGTGGCCATAGTTTTGGACCAACATTCAGTGAACAAATCTGACGGCATGAAAGCATGGGCAAGAGAATGGGGGATCGAGTTAATTTTTACGACCCCATATACGCACAGGTCGATGCCGGTAGAGCGATCTATTCACAGTTTCAGAGCGATGATCCGCTGTGTTTTGGAAGAACATTCTGAACGTTGGGATGCATATCTACCTTTTTTTCAATTGTCATTCAATTCCATGCCACTTGAAAATGGATTTTCTCCCGCCTTTTTGTTTCTGGGCAAAAGTCTGATGACAGCCGAACAATTGAAATTGATGCATCCTGACCAGATTGCTCAAATGCCGATAGATGAACAAGCTGCACAAGAATCGAAGATAGAGATTTGGGATTATGTTAGACGTCTTGCTGAGAAACGGGTGGCTGACGACGCAAAATATTTAGAGAAAAAGTCACGCCATTGCGATCTCAAAATTGGAGATATTGTTAAAATAAAAATGGTTAATAAAAGCAAGGCAGCCGAAAACAAGATGGACAAGATGCAAGCTGTTTTTTCAGGCCCATACATCATAACTGAAATTGATGAAAGGTGGAATTTTACTGTGAAGAAATGGAGAGAAGTCACGAATCAGTGCATTAAAGTATCAGTTGACAGAGTTTTTCCATACAGAGTTTTACCGCCCTGCAGTTCCCATCCAAATGAGCACTCATGCTTTTCTTAATTCATTGCAGAGCCCCGATGATAAAGGTCAGCAACTGGTCGAGAACGGCAGCATCTCGGAATCAGCCGAGGTCGACGAAGCCGAGTACGATGATGGAAGCCAATGCACGTTGTTGCATAGTTCAAGGGGCACAGAAAATGCCGGGTCATCTAATATTGTCGTTGACCCAGGTCCAGATCAGCAACGGCACAAATATTTTTTGCGTCCGAGGAAAAAGCCGAAGAGGCTTGAATGAAAACATTCATCTTTAAACTACACCTGGTGGTGCACAAGAAATTCAAGTCGACAGTATTTTCCAGTTCGAGGAACAGCATCATTTGTTTGATTGGCCTCGGTATTCCAAGACACTACTTCAGATATGTCCGGTTTTCTGTCCTTTTCAAAATTTTCTAAAGTTTTCTCTCATCATTTATTCATTGGAGGGAAACCAAGTGTCAAGCCAGTGCGACTGGTCCGTGCTGCGGTCCTGTTTGCTTACTGTTTACTCGCCGGTCGAAGGATTTAGCAGAGGGCTAGCAGCAGTTTGACCACCGTTCATGCCTTGGCACTTGGAATCCCTCACTCATCATCAATTTCAGTTTTCCCCGTCCAACGGTTTTGGTTTTCGCTTTTAGGTAACACCCTGGGAGGGTACCGACCCTCGTTTCTCAACAACCCTACCTTCTGAGGAAGGAGGTAGGGGTCATCCTTAAATGTGGTTTGGGAGGGGGGAAGGCACCGCTTTTCCGGAGTCGATCCTTTGCGAGAACTATGCCCGTTTGAAACTTTACAATCCCTTTTGAATTCAATCAGTAACCGATCCAGGTGAGAAGTGTTTTCATGGAAATGGAGCAGGCATTTCACATCATCAAACAAAAATATTCTCACAACACAGATCTTCGCAGCAACCACGGGTGATGTTGAAGAGTTTGGATTGGGAGGATCTACTTACCGCTTTGGCGCGAGAACTCCCTCTCTGATCTCTGATGCATCATCTGGGGTAATTTCATATCGATGAATGAATTTCTTTCTTCCTTGTCCCAAAAAAGTGTTAAGATGACAGAACACGCTTAGGTCTTCCTTCCGTTTTTTCCGTCTTGTGAAAATTCTTTTTTTTGCGGACAGAGTTGAGGTTCGGGTTATTTCTGTGCGTCGAGGGGATGTTCTGACGTCGTCTCGAGCTTCGTTCTTGCCAACTTTACTCTCTGCGGAGATGCCTGCAAGGGGAGTTTCGGGACGAGGTCAGGCATCTACTCGTCAGCCTTAAAAAAACATCAAAAAGTACCTGGACCTCATGTCTTCTGTTTTCATCTCTGCAGAAAAAAAAGGAACTGAAAACATCTTAGGGGATCCTCGTAATATCTCCCCAGTTTCAAAAAAAATACAAAGATGACCATACACGCATGGGTTTTCCCTCAACTTTCGTTTCCAATTTTGCCCCGTTTTAAGAGGTCTGTTCGTTTTTTAAGGGTGAGTCAGGTTATTTTTTTTCTTGTTTTTTTTTTCTTCGGAGGTGTGATGTCACTGTAGAGTGATAATTTTCACTCACCGTGTACGGTTTTTCAGTTTTACTTGTTGGTTCAAAAGCTGACTGGCCGAATTGACGAAAAGGTCCACAAAACGAACTGCGTGCGCAAACAATGGAGAGGGCACCTGCCGCAGAGGTGGAATTCTATGAGGATTATTTTTTTTTTAATTTGCGGAAATGCCGGCCTTTGACAAAATCTTGTTGCCGTTTCGTTGAAGCTCATTTTTTCTCTCGATCACCTTACCTGTGTGCACGAGCTCCGATTTCGCCGAAAAGGCAGCCTTTTCATAATCTTTGTGCCGTGCCGTGTTTGAGTTTTCATCTCCCGTGAAATACGGGGTAAGTATTTCATTGTTGCTGCTTTTAATTTCTTACGATTGTTTGTTCGCTGGGGAAATAGAAGCTGGAAGCAAAGGCCCATTCTTATACTTGGAGGTTTCCATCCAAAATTTACCGTTTTTCTGTTAGATAAATGGGTCAAGGATCATTTGGAGAGGAGCAAGTTGCACAGAAATCTGATGAAAGATTGACATTGCGAAAGTCACTCCGAGGTTCGCCGCGACAAAATGTTGAATACCCAAACAATGCCAAAACAAGTCACAATATCTGGAGGCCGTTGTTGATTGAATTTTATGGACTTAACCCAATTTCATCCCACATATTTGCATTGACCGGATTCCGTTTGAAGGATGATATTTATGAGAGATTGTTCTCTCAAGTGCCTGCATTTTTAGCTATACTTAATCCGAACTGTTGAATTAATGTGCAAAATCAAATGCAGTGTGGGAAGGATGCTTGAGAGACCCACAGATTGAAACAGGTTACAGTTATTCAGGTCATCAAAACACATTGAAGACTGGGAATTTGACAGATTTCAGAACTGAGGAATTGTTGCCTGGGAATGTTGATTTCATGGGGTTCTTGCCCGAAGTACCCTCAATTCACTATCACCAATAATTCAGGGGAAGTGTAATCTGGAATCTGAATTTGATATGCACAATGTATTTTCGCTGAAAATGGTAGGTCACAGGGTTTTCCCACAATTTCTTCTCCTCCCTAGTTCCTGTCATGTTCTGAAAGAGACCACATCGCAAACTTGATGGAACCATTTGCCCCTTATGCAAAACGCCGCCATCTACAGATCGCTTAAACTTGAGCATTACCATTGAAAGAAGCCGATATTGATTTGGATAGTTCATTCACGTTGACCCTCACTACGTCACAACAACGCAAGAGTGGCCTGCCATAGCTTCTCCGCTGGACTCGCTAATGACTTGCCATCCGGGCGAGCTCGGAGATTAGTGCATTATCAATCTCCCTTTTAATGCTTGAATATTTGGTAAGAAATTGATATGATATTCACAGCCGAGAGATTTTGTGAAAGCTACCCTCAAGACTTGCCATGAACTTGGTCTGAACAGTCAAGTGAACCTTCTCCGATCAAAAGTGCCAACTTGGTTTTTATTCATCTTACCGTTCAGCTTCTTTTTTATCGCTGTGATGTTTCTTGGCCTGGTGAAAATTAATTGCCATTAATGTGAGGTGTTTTAAATTATAGCATGCTTTTAACTTTGGTGACAGCCAGGGGTGTAAAAAAAGGGGGAACATGGGATCAATGTTCCCAGGACGGCAAAGGCTGAATTTGGACGGCAAGGCCAACTTTGGACGACTTGCACAAAAATTCGGCGACATTCAGACATGTTTTTGACGAGAATATTGAGCCCAGCAACGGCCCCATCCACTATCTGCATATTCACGTATGATAAACGTTATGACAAGCACACCCACAAGCGATGCCAATTGCTGAGCCTGCATATTATGGTGGAGCCGAAATTAATTTTTTAAAACAAACGCAAAAGCAAGAATGCGAAATTCATTTTTTTTGACGAATTCGCATTCGCATCACCACATGCTGCATTGCTGGCTGAGCTCTGCAGGGATCGTGAAATACTGAAAAGGTATCGGTACAGATTCTCATTTTCTCCAGCACATCTATCAATTGAGGTTTATGACTGAAGGAGGCTGAGAGATGCCGGCACAGAGATCGAGCTCCCCTGTTAGTCGGAAAAATTTACGGCAAGGACAACACATCATCGGGAATTCCAGATCCCATGCTTTCGCGGAGCACGAATGCGAGAAAATAAAACAAAAAAAAAAAAAACCCTACCCAAAATAAATTGTAGTTAATCCTGTGCCACTTGATGATTTCTGCCTCCAGTGCCGGTTCAATGGTCCACCTCGGAGGGAATGCACAAAGAGACATGAAGCTGAGAAACATGATTTCGACTTTCTGCAGCTCAAAATTTTGACTTTCTGCAACTCAAAATTTTTCCTTTCAAAGCTTGTTTTCAACTCGACACTGAAAGACAAACTG
>JASGXE010010068.1:0-15246 GCA_030068105.1 Sinentomon sp. SZTP_YWyxl
CTTGACTTGGCCCCTTTCCGGCACAATAAGACGGGGAAATGGGTCGCCTTGCGTCAGTCGCGCGGCAAAGCGCTGTCCATCATATTGCTCAGTTGACAAGAGCAGGGTGTCACGGAAGCACCAGCGGCGTTCGCCAACAGTACGCTCACTCACTCTTCCCAGCTGCGTGAAAGCGGGGTTGCACGGACTACGCAGTGAGGGGCCGCCATCGTGGGCCACCGACTCCGGGTTGGTTACCGGCTTAGATCTGGGCATGGAACCCCGACCCTTTCAAACCCGTGTAAGGCAACGGATCGGATCTGATCCCAAGTTTCACACCTAGGACCTCAAGAGCACTTCAAAAATCACACGAGCGCATGTAGAGCAGGAAATCTTGTCTGCATTTCTGACCCCTATGATGTTTTGGGGCTAAGGTCTGGGTTACCTAGCTCACCTCCGTTTCGCTAAGATTTCGCTCTACTCCGGCTTATCTCTCATTCTCATTGCTCTTTCTCGTAGATCTTTGTTGGGCCCAAGACGTCTTTGCACCGGGAGTTGACCTTTTCTTTCACATTACAAACAGAACAAACATTGGCGCAGATCATGGGGGGGGACGGGGGGACACGTCCCCTCCAATATTTTTAAAGTCATGAAACGTCCCACCCAATAATTCAAGAGCTGTGAATTGTTTTCGACAAAGCTGAACTGTGTCGCGGATCTTCTTTCCCATATCGAATATGAAGCCGAGTGCCAGATTCTGTTTTCTCTGAGAAACCACAGCAAAAAGTCAAAATGAGTGATGAAATTGCAAATTTCTTGCACTTCTGGGGGCCGGAGTCGCAACTCTTTCGGAGGCCCCAACAGCCGCGGGCCCCGTCGGCCCATGCCTAAATCCGGGCTTGTTTAAGGGGGGACCTTCCCCTATCGGGTGAACTTTTTTGTTTTTCAACCGATTTCGTTCAAATTTTACACACATTTTAGACGTACAAAAGTCATTCTCGGTGCAAAATTTGGTCGACCTAGGCCACAGGGTTCCAACGTTATGAGCTCTCAAAGATGAAAGGTAAGCGCTTGGCAAGAAACAGTCAAGCGTCATCATTATTCAAGTGCCGAAGTTCATATTTTGCTCAATTGAGTAAAACATCATGCCAAAGGTGCTGACAGAGCCGGATTTTCAACATTCCATCTGCTTTTCCTGATACGAAGGCACAGCTGAGCTGCTTTTACTCATAAGCGGCACGTTTCAGGTAAACATTCCATAATCGGTACTTTGGCTCAAAAATTGAAAATCTGGCTCTGTCAGCACCTCTAGCATGGTTTTTTGCATCAGAGTTCAAAATTTGACCTTTCTTGCTCAAAAAATGTAAATGCTGCAGCAATTCTGCTCATGCGAGACAATAAAAAACCCATTTGCGGTAAATGACATTCATTTGCAAGATGCGTACAATTTTCAAGTGATTGAAAATCCCTAATCGTTTAACGTACATTGCCTCACACCTCGGTTCATAACTTTTGAACCAGACAAGATATCAAAGAACGGTTTTCACCGTTGGATTCAGGAAATATGCAAGTATAAAACCATGTCAAAACCCAGATTCAGAAAAAAATATCACATTTTTCCAAACACATGGGTTGGTCCCCCTTTATGGGACGTGATGCCGACGGCAGTTCATGAAAATCACGGATAAGGCCGAATGGAAATTTAGCTATGGATGACAAAAGCAAGACAGAAAATTCTGAATCCTGAATTGAAATCTGAAGTTGAAATGATGAAAGAGCACTTTCGTGGTTGTTTGGTCGTGTCGTGTTTTTAGCAGCAAATCAGATTTGAAAAGACAACATTCATTGACTGATTTGACGCTGTCAATCTGTTCTGAGCAAACGGGGAATGCAAGGAAAAATGCCCAGATTTTTGAAAAAATTAAGCATTCTGAGCACCATTTGAGGTTCCATATTTTCAAAATTTCTTCCCCTTCGGGGAGGGGGACACCCCCTCCCCGAACCCCTCCCCCGGCACAGATTTCACAGATTTCTATCCAGAGATCTGTGTATTTGGTAATTTTGGTGGTGTGAGCTGTGGTGAGGTTGTTATTGTTTGGAATGGTGATGTCTATGAAAAAGGTGGTCTTGGCTGATTTTTCGGTGAGAACAATGTCTGGCCTGTTGTGGTGCATGGTTTTGTCTGGTGGATCTGCCCCAGTAAAGCCGGTGAGCGGCATTTTCCAGAACAGCAGGTGGGGTGTAGTTGAAGAATGGAACAGTGTGTGGCAAGTTTGTGTTTGACTGCAAGCTTTTGGTGGATGATGTTAGCAACCTGATTATGTCTGTGTTTATAGTCGGCGTCAGCCAGAAACCTGCAACCTGATGTGATGTGCTGAATGGTTTCAGGTTTTGAATGGCACATGCGGCAGGAGTCATCTCTTATGGCCTCCTTCCGGATGTGCTTCCTGTAATTGAGTGTGTCAATAACCTGGTCCTGAATAGCAATCATGAACCCTTCGGTCTCCGGGCGAAGATCACCTCGAGTCAGTCAAGCGTTCGACGCTTCGATGTCGACATGTGACTGGCTGAGATCAAGGTGATGTCTGCCGTGAAGAGCTTTCTGGGCCCATGATGTGTGTTTTTCTGCCTTTGTAGTGATTGGAAGTGAGGAATCTGATTGTTGGAGGTTGAGGTATATGGTTGGCATTTGCAAGAATGATCGCTTCGTGTAATTGGGACTCTCTCTCTGCTTTTTCCCAAAGTATCCTCTCAAAGAATTAACCTGTTATTATGCAAATTAACAATATTCACAATTCCTCTTCCACCTTCCTTCCTGGGGAGATTCATCCTGTGAACGCATGCATGGGGATGATGTTTCCTATGGCTCATCATGGTTATCCGTGTCATTCTCTGAAGGCGCTCTAGCTCTGTTTGTGACCACTTGATGATTCTAAAAGTGTATGTGAGTTTTGGTATTGCATATGTGTTGATGGCCTTGACTGTGTTCCTGCCACTGAGGTGTGATTTCAGAATGTTTGTGAGCCAGTTTCTGTGTGCATTGGTGATATCAGTCCTGATCTGTTTGTGGTCTATGAGACGTGACTGTTGGATGCCAAGGTTCTTGTTGGTTTCTCCCTCCTCCATGGGTTCTATGACGTCCCCATTTTGGAGCTCGAAACCCACAAGTTCCCTGACACCGTTGGTGATGTGCTGGGTTTTGCATTTGTCCGGCCCAAACTGCATGTTGATGTCTGCTGAAGATGTTTCTTTGATTTTGAGAAGTAGATGGTGGAGGTGTGATTCAGTGGATGTCATATGTTTGATGTCATCCATGTACAGAAGGTGTCACCTAATCTGAGTGTGTTGTGTGCCAGTTGGCCATCTCGTTCTCCAGAAATGACAGTGTCACCGGGTTGATTTTGTACATTTTTAGGACTTGTATGAGCCAGAATGGGCGACCGAATCAAATGCTAGTATATAGCAGGTGTTGAATATTTCATCGCGTACGGTGAGCCTGACCAATAACCACCGATTCAATTATCAGCTGTTCTTTACAACCCTGGGAGTACCGCATACAACCTTTCTGCTGCTCTGCCATGATCTTATTTCTCTCACAGTGGGTATAGATCTTCTCTGTAACGCAGGACATCAGAATTTTATTTAGGCGAGCTTGCGAGCCCTTTACTGGTGGCTTCTGCATTCATTGTGTACACGATTGCAGCTGAACGCAACATCCAATCTTAACCAAATTTGACAGGACGTAGTGTCCGGCGAATGTCTTGGATGAGTTCGAAGATAGGCATTTTCGATCAACCCCTTCGACTGTAAAGGGGGTGCGAACCCCCCGAAAGGAAAACGTAATTAGCACGGTACGCAACGTCCAATTTTATCCAAATTTAGCAGGAAGTAGCGCGAGACGAATGTCTTGGATAAGTTCGAAGATGGGCATTTTCTTTCAATCCCTTCAACTGTAAATGGGGTGAGAACCCCCCGAAAGAAAAACATTATATGCAGCGGCACGCAACGTCCAATTTTAACCAAATTTGGCAGAAAATAGTGTTCGATGAATGTCTCGGATGAGTTCGAAGATGGGCATATCCGTCCAACCCCTTAGACTGTAAATGGGGTGCGAATTGCCCGAACGACATAAGTTTTTTGCAGCGGTACGCAACGTCCAATTTTAACCAAATTTGGCAGGACGTAGTGTGGAGCGAATATCTTGGACGAGTTCGAAGATGGGCATTTTCGTTCAACCCCTTCCACTGTAAATGGGGTGCGAACCCCCCGAACGAAAAACGTTATTTGCAGTGGCACGCAACGTCCAATTTTAACCAAATTTGACAGGAAGTAGTGTCCGGAAAATATCTCATGGCTGAATTCTGAGATTGGAATTTTCGTTCAACCCCTTCGACTATAAATGGGGTGCGTACCCCCCGAAACAAAAAAGTGATTTGCACCAGAACGCAGCGTCTAATTTTAACCGAACTTGGCACACAGCAAAATCCGGTAAATGTCTAGGCTGGGTACGAAGATGGGAAATTTCGTTCAAGCCCTTCGAGTGTTAATGGGGTGCGAACCCCCGAAACATAAACGTTTGCCAAAATTGACTAATTACCAAATTGGCATATAACGAATTATCCGGCCTATATCTTGACTGACCACGAAGATGGAAATTTTCGTTCGACCACTTGCGAGTGTAAATCGGGTGCGAACCCTCCGAAACAAAAAAAGCTAATTGCGGCGGAACGCAATTTTAACCAAAATTGGCATGAGGTAGTATCCGGCAAATATCTTGGCTGAGTACGAAGATGGGATTTTCGCTCAACCTCTTTTGGGTGTAAATGGGGTGCGAACCTCCCGAAACAAAAAAGTGAATTGAAGCGGAACGCAATTTAAACCAAAATTGGCATGATGTGTCCGGCAAATATCTTGGCTGGGTGCGCAGATGAGAATTTCGCTCAACCTCTTTTGAGTGTAAATTAGGTGCAAACCCCCGAAACAAAAAAGTGATTTGCAGCGTCCAATTTTACCAAGATTTGGCACAAGGTATCCGGCAAATGTCTTGGATTAGTACGACAATGGGAATTTTCGCAAACCCCTTCGAGTGTAAATGGGGTGCGAACCCCGAAAAACAAAAAAAAACGATTTCCAGCTTAATGTAGCATCCAATGTTAACCAAATTAGCTTGGATTTCTCAAGAGATAAGCTTGAAAAGCACCTGCTGGTGCTTTTCAAGCTGATCTCATGAGAAATCCAAGCTTGTCGAAGGAGTTGTTGTTTTTTAGGTGGAAAATCAAAACGACTAGAACATATTGGTTCGCTGTTCAATGGTCATGGTCAATTTCTCATAGGAACAGATACTTTTTTACATTGAGCGCCGCTGATCTTTGGTGGCCCGAACTATACATTATTTATGACTTATGAGGTTATATGCCGAAGCGAAAGCAAGGCAAGAAACTGTGAATGTTAGTCCTTTGCTCGCTGCCTTTTGTTTTTATGAGAGGGCCGATAACTTTGTCCAAAAACAATTAAAGATGTTTTCAAATACAAATGTATTTGGTTTGGCTATACGAATTTCAGCACAGGGGCAGTCCAGTCCCTCACGTTTACCAACAGAGTGTTCCACTTGAAGGAGGCCCCGAGTGTTTTAGTTGGGTTTTCTCATCTTTTCAGGTTGCGCTGTAAAATTCATTCAGATTTCGATGTTGCTTGACATGATATTCACTGCTGCGTGTGGTTTTATTTAATTGACATGGTGTTCAGAGTCTGGGCTTGGCGGGAACTGCTGGGCCAGACGTCGGACTGATTTATGCCTCTGCACTAGGTGCTGTTGCGGATGTCCACTTCCACCAACCCGTGTTCTGGCTCCGATTTGCGCCTTTGTTTCTGACCTGTCACCGTCCGTTTGGCGCCATTCGCATTTGCAAGGACTCTTTGTCCGTGCAGGAATGCCAAACGTTGTTTGAAGGATTCCCTCTTCCTAACGTCGAACTCAGTTTCACGAAGTTTTCCACCAAAACATAGGTTGATCAACAGTGAACACAATGTCAAGCACCAATAACCAAATCTTTAATTAAGCTAGCCGGGGCAAGCCTGGACCAGAAAGGGGAAAAATTGAAAATACGTATACATCATAGCGGCCTCTTTTACGTGGAACACCCTGTATATGGACAAGCGATTCAGTGTTAACAGAAGGAAAAGTGTGATTACTTTGATAATGTTTACCACTGTTACCCTGGATTGGAATTAAAGGTCCCGCAACCACACATCACACATCCGCGTCTTTTGAGGTTTTTTTTATGTGTGTCAAATAAGGGATTTCCTTTTTTATCACTCTTCTCGAGAATTTTTGTTGGTTGGAATTGACAGGCACGATAATTATTTTTTTACATGTCCAAGATTTGCAATTAAAGACATTGCAGTTCAAGAGAATGAAATTGAAAAGCATTAAACTGGATCACCTGCTTTGGAAATCAATACTCTTTATGATATTGCAGCTGACTTTCATAAAAAAAAGAGATATGTGTAGCAAGAAGAAGCACATTGGCAGTTGGTCGTGTTTTGCACAAATTTAAAGAAAATAAAAGGGGAAAACCGAAAACTATAACAGAAATAATAGCAATGAAAGCAATGACACCTGCTTGTTTTCGTTTGGGAATCGAGACGTTGAAAGAAATATTGGCAGGTGACGACATTGAATGCTGATACGAATATTATCATCAGGAGGTGTCTCGGCGTTATTGAAAAACGAAAACTCGAAGATTGAGACAACAATATATTAGACAAACATTTAATTTTTGGAGTCTGGCGGGATGTGCCCCCCATGGAAAAGTTTGTTTTGTTCACTGGGCTGCGGTGGAAGTGGAAAAGTTCGGTTATTGAAGCTATCTGAAGAAGAAGCAAGTTGCTTTTCGTTTGATGTTCAACTATGCACCCATCCACGAAGTTCACGTTCAGTCGAATTGTTTTGCCTTCTCATGCGCAGTGCAATAGGAATTCCAAAATAGACGGAACAAATTTTCTTCATTATGTTTGACAAGCATGATTTTCGGTGCAATTTCCTGAATTTCCTGTCTCGGATGAGTTCGAAGATGGGCATTTCCGTTCAACCCCTTAGACTGTAAATGGGGTGCGAATTCCCCGAACGAAATAAGTTATTTGCAGCGGTACGCAACGTCCAATTTTAACCAAATTTGGCAGGACGTCGTGTGGAGCGAATATCTTGGACGAGGTCGAAGATGGGCATTTTCGTTCAACCCCTTCCTCTGTAAATTTGGTGCGAACCCCCCGAACGAAAAACGTTATTTGCAGTGGCACGCAACGCCCAATTTTAACCAAATTTGACAGGAAGTAGTGTCCGGAAAATATCTCATGGCTGAATTCTGAGATTGGAATTTTCGTTCAACCCCTTCGACTATAAATGTGGTGTGTACCCCCCGAAACAAAAAAGTGATTTGCACCAGAACGAAGCGTCTAATTTTAACCGAACTTGGCACATAGCAAAATGCGGTAAATGTCTAGCTGGTTACGAAGATGGGAAATTTCGTTCAAGCCCTTCGAGTGTTAATGGGGTGCTAACCCCCCGAAACATAAACGTTTGCCAAAATTGACTAATTACCAAATTGGCATATAACGAAGTATCCGGCCTATATCTTGACTGACCACGAAGATGGAAATTTTCGTTCGACCACTTGCGAGTGTAAATGGGGTGCGAACCCCCCGAAACAAAAAAAGTTAATTGCGGCGGAACGCAATTTTAACCAAAATTGGCATGAGGTAGTATCCGGCAAATATCTTGGCTGAGTACGAAGATGGGATTTTCGCTCAACCTCTTTTGGGTGTAAATGGGGTGCGAACCTCCCGAAACAAAAAGAGAATTGAAGCGGAACGCAATTTAAACCAAAATTGGCATGATGTGTCCGGCAAATATCTTGGCTGGGTGCGCCGATGAGAATTTCGCTCAACCTCTTTTGAGTGTAAATTAGGTGCAAACCCCCGAAAGAAAAAAGTGATTTGCAGCGTCCAATTTTACCAAGATTTGGCACAAGGTATCCGGCAAATGTCTTGGATTAGTACGACAATGGGAATTTTCGCAAACCCCTTCGAGTGTAAATGGGGTGCGAACCCCGAAAAACAAAAACGATTTCCAGCTCAATGTAGCATCCAATGTTAACCAAATTAGCTTGGATTTCTCAAGAGATAAGCTTGAAAAGCACCTGCTGATGCTTTTCAAGCTGATCTCATGAGAAATCCAAGCTTGTGGAAGGAGTTGTTGTTTTTAGGTGGAAAATCAAAACGACTATAGAACATATTGGTTCGGTGTTCAATGGTCATGGTCAATTTCTCATAGGAACAGATACTTTTTTACATTGAGCGCCGCTGATCTTTGGTGGCCCGAACTATACATTATTTATGAATTATGAGGTTATATGCCGAAGCGAAAGTAAGGCAAGAAACTGTGAATGTTACTCCTTTGCTCGCTGCCTTTTGTTTTTATGAGTGGGCCGATAACTTTGTCCAAAAACAATTAAAGATGTTTTCAAATACAAGGGTATTTGGTTTGGCTTTACGAATTTCAGCAGAGGGGCAGTCCAGTCCCTCAAGTTTACCTACAGAGTTTTCCACTTGAAGGAGGCCCCGAGTTTTTTAGTTCGTTTTTCCCACCTTTTCAGGTTGCGCTGTAAATTTCATTCAGATTTCGATGTTGCTTGACATGATATTCACTGCTGCGTGTGGTTTTATTTAATTGACATGGTGTTCAGAGTCTGGGCTTGGCGTGAACTGCTGGGCCAGACGTCGGTCTGATTTATGCCGCTGCACTGGGTGCTGTTGCGGATGTCCACTTCCACCAACCCGTGTTCTGGCTACCTTTTGCGCCTTTGTTCCTGACCTGTCACCGCCAGTTTGGCGCCATTCGCATTTGCAAGGACTCTTTTCCCGTGCAGGAATGCCAAACGTTGTTTGAAGGATTCCCTCTTTCTAACGTCGAACTCAGTTTCACGAAGTTTTCCACCAAAACATAGGATGATCAACAGTGAACACAATGTCAAGCACCAATAACCAAATCTTTAATTAAGCTAGCCGGGGCAAGCCTGGACCAGAAAGGGCAAAAATTGAAAATATGCATCATAGGGGCCTCTTTTAAGTGGAACACCCTGTATATGGACAAGCGATGCAGTGTTAACAGAAGGAAATGTGTGATTACTTTGATAATGTTTACCACAGTTATCCTGGATTGGAATTAAAGGTTCAGCAACCACACATCACACATCCGCGTCTTTTGAAGTTTTTTTTTATGTGTTTCACATTAGGGACTTGCTTTTTATCACTCTTCTCGAGACTTTTTGTTGGTTGGAATTGACAGGCACGAAAATTGTTTTTTTACATGTCCAAGATGTGCAATTAAAGACCTTGCAGTTCAAGAGAATGAAATTGAAAAGCATTTAACTGGATCACCTGTTTTGGAAATCAATACCCTTTATGATATTGCAGCTGACTTTCATAAAAAAGAGATATGTGTAGCTAGAAGAAGCACAACGGCAGTGGGTCGTGTTTTGCACAAATTTAAAGAAAATTAAAGGGGAAAACCGAAAATAATAACAAGAATAATAGCAATGAAAGCAATGACACCTGTTTGTTTTCGTTTGGGAATCGAGACGTTGAAAGAAAAAATTGGCAGGTGACGACATTGAATGCTGATATATCATCAGGAGGTGTCTCGGCGTTTTTGAAAAACGAAAACTCGAAGATTGAGACAACAATATATTAGACAAACATTTAATTTTTGGAGTCTGGCGGGATGTGCCCCCCATGGAAAAGTTTGTTTTGTTCTGAGCTGCGGTGGAAGTGGAACAGTTCGGTTATTGAAGCTATCTGAAGAAGAAGCAAGTTGTTTTCGTTTGATGTTCAACTATGCACCCAACCTCGAAGTTCACGTTCAGTCGAAATGTTTTGCCTTCTCATGCGCAGTGCAATAGGAATTCCAAAATAGACGGAACAAATTTTCTTCATTCTGTTTGACAAGCATGATTTTCGGTGCAATTTCCTGAATTGATCTCCAGACGCTTTCATGAGTCAATTCAGGTATTTCATATTCATTTGGAGGAATATTTGTTTATTTTTGGAGACATAAAGCAACTTTCTCCGTTTTTGGAAACAGCACTGAAACTGGAATCCATCGGCTACCGATGCCATAAAGCCAATAAATGAAAACGTAAGGCATTCTCTTTCTTTTTCAAAAAGGCAATCTGGATCGCCTGATAATTGGATCGCCTTTTTCTAACGGAGAAACAACCGAACAAGATTGGACACCGTTATGTGCACGAACATTGATCTTCCTTTATCTTTCTTGGAAAGTTGGAATAGTTTTTATTGAAAAGTTGACGAGTTCAACATTTTGTCATTGAAAATTTTAAACGAACCTGGTACGCTGATGGCGATCATTGATCAGACTGAAGGCTCAGAAAGGGTTATTCACACATCAGTTTGTCACGGATTATGTCACAATGGTCCGAGAAAGGTATAAAAATCGGGGTTTCAGGAACGGTTAAACTTCACACGCTTAAATCAACAAGCTCGCCTACTACGCGCGCAATTCTCTTTCACGCGTTCCTAGTATATGATGAGTAAACACGTGAGAGGCCTATATTTTGAAGGGTTCCTGGCGTCTTCGTCCTTTGGCTTCAGATACGTGATACCCTGTGTCATGAAGTCAGGCATAGTAGTTGGCTGTCTCAGAAATTCATTGAGGTGACGCGTTATGTTTTCATGTGTGCAATTAAACTTCTTGTACCAGTAGTTCTGCACGCCATCTAGTTCCCAGCAGCCTTCCAGTTATGTGCCCTCCTAATCACTGCGCTACCACAACCTCAACAGTAAGATTTATTTCTGGCATTTCCTCAAGCTCTAATCCATGGATCTCCTCTTCTATTATCCAGGTTGCACCATGTTTATGTTGAACAGGGTTTGACCAAAGTTCCGACCAGTAATTACCTAATTCACCGGGTTCTGGAGGACCATTATTATGGGGTGTTGCACTGGGATTATGCTGAACAGGGTTTGACCAAAGTCCCGACCGGTTTTTCTTAATTCACCGGGTTCTGGAGAACCGTTATTATGGGGTGTTGCACTTTTTCACTTAAATTTCTTTTAAACAATCTCTCACTCCTCTGAAAAGTTTTGTTCTCTTGCTTCCTCTTAGCACTCTTTTTATGCCTTTCCAATATCTTGGAATATGCACTCAGCTTTTCTTTTAGCGTGTCAATCACACACACAATTCCACCATTGCCTTCATCTCTCGCATGTGATTGTTTTTCGGAATTTGCTGTGCTTGTCGCCTTGCCTTCTTTCCTGCATTTCCCAACTGTATTGGCACAGTCTACCTTGGTTACGTCTAATTGCATTGATTTTTGACTCCAAGCGACGTTCCCAGGCAGGGGTGAGACGTCGGGTGAATATGTTTGGTTGTCCAATTTTTGCACCGTTGCATCTTGCTTCAGCAACCGCAGCACAAAAAATGGCCGTGTGGATGTCCTGAAATGAGCTGTTGTTGAGGTTAATGAACCGCTTGGGCAATAACGATGAAATTTTGGCAATCATGGGCAATAATCGGACAATAACGAACGCACCCTGTTTGGCTGTCGAGGGCAAAAAATAAAATTTGCCGAGGCCAACCTCCCAGTGAAGATGGCCCTCGAAAAGTTTTTTAGACATAACTTTTGAACCTCTTGGGCAATGACAAATGAAATTTTGGCAATTATGGGCAATAATCGGGCAATGACGAACGGACTCTGTTTAGCTGCCAAGGGCTGTAGGTCGAGGGCCAACTTCACACACACACATTTTTTGGGTTATATTTCGCGAACCGTGTAAATGGAAGATCCGAATATACATAAAATAAAACAGTTTTAATTCGCAAAAACTGCAAAAAACTTGCGCCAAATAGATACGATGTAATTCGATAATCTGGATGTCGATTGACACTGTAATAGCTTCGAAATTAGCTTTACTGGCTCATTATCAAAAACATTGGAAATTTTGATGATGACGACTCAGTTTTGCCTTCAACCCAGGGCGATCTTATCAGCTATGAAAGAAGGAGTAACAGAACACTTTTGCGATCACCATGTTCTTTATAGTTGTTGTTAGTTTCTTTCTTCTCGTAGCCCAATTTGCCTGTTTTTGAAAGGAACTGTTCCCTTCAACCAAATGCATCGTTGTGCACCAGGATAGTGCATGGTAGTGCTTTTCAAGAAAGCCCGGGGATGCCAGAAAAATCAGACGATGATGGGGCATGAGTGCTCTCACTGATTTGCGGTGTCCCTTTCCTTTTGCAACACGATTTTTAACGTTTTTCTAGTACCAGTAGAGTCTTATGATAACTTTGACCAGAGGGCGGATGTTTCCTTATGATATTTGTTATGTAATCTCCGATTCTTAATCAGAGCGCCGCCGAATTTCTGTAGGAAAGGCAGGCACTCCCCAAACTCTCCCTTTCTAATGTCAATGCAAGATGAACCCCACTCGTGTTAAAATTATTATCCTATGCATCTACTTTTTTGGAGTTTTTGAAATGGTCAAAAAACAAATAACGTTTTGATCACACCACTTTTAATGTTTTTGTTGTTTTGTGATCGTTTTTCTCTCTTTCTCGCAAGATTTTTTTATTAGCTTTCTATCATTTTTCTTTCACTTCTCTATTAATGCCTCATTTCTAAGGATTGTTTCACAATTCTCGCTCTCAGTTGGGTTAATGGCCCAAGCTTACTTTGTAAACAATTCTCTGTACATATCTGTTATCATATTGTAAAATCTGTATATAATTCTGCAATTTTAAAGTAAAATCTGAATTTAAATCTGAAATCAACAATAATTTTGTTGTATAGCATAATAGAAAATGCAGTGTCCGAGTAATTGCACTTTCAAGGTCCAACTAACAGTTTTTGTTTATCACAATGCTGTCGTGGCCCACAGGCACTTTATTATCACAGTGGATTGAAGACCGTTTGTTCCCTTTGAGCCTCTTCGTAATATTAGCACCACCAAATTCCAAAAGTTGAAATCCGCAAAGCATCAACAAACTGCACCGCAAGAAGTGCATCAAATCCATGTCGTTGATCTGAAATCAAAAGAAAAGATATACACGTAAAACCAAAAGAAAAATTAGCATAAAGACTTTTTTGCTGCTATTTGTAGTATTTGTACTGATTACCTGCCGATCGCGATCAGCTTTCTAATCATAAAGGTATGAAATCAATCGAACCATGCGCAGAATTGCTCATGAAAAAGAAGGGTCGTACCCTGCCGCAGGTCAATGACCAGGTCAAAATTGGCACGTCCGGTCCGCGCTCACGCTGAAGGTCGAGCGGATGTCATGCGGGTACCAATCCGAGGGGTCAGCTTCCGCGCCCCAAGGCCGATTCGGTGGGTCGGCGCCCACACCCTGGGAACCTTCGCCAACGAAGCGTCAGGCAGATAAGTAAACCAATTAGGCTAAACCAAGACACACCTTGATTGAAAGACATGATCTTATCCTGCCATCTCCATTGAATTGCGGGAAACAAGATATGTAGCTCCAATGTTTGCCGCATCTCTTTTGTGCGCTTCATACGGAGTTAAAAAGTCCAATCGGCTGCCCATTTATTTACGATTTTTCTTCTTTGCAATGAGTTTGTTGATCGTGTGTGTGACGATGTTTGTTTCGCAGCACGCAAAATGTTGAAGAATTTTCTGCAAAAAGAACACGAAATTCATGTCCAGTGGACTGTGCTTCGACAGGAAAATCCAACACTTTTGAGGATGGGAAAGAAATGGACACTGGTCACGGTCGGCTGGTATTCAGAATTACAGACAGGGAAAAAGTGAGAGGGACGATGGAGGCAACTGGATCGCTCTTGGGGTGGAACCACATTGGAGTTCCAGCAGGTGCACCTCCTTTTTGGGGTCTGGGGGTGCAACGGCCACAGGAGCAGACGAAATTTCGAAATTTTGCGTCGATTTTGCCCGCAAAATTCGGGGTTTCTCGATCATTGATATCCAGCCTGTAAAAATTGCTAGCTATACTTGCAATTCGCAATGGAATCCTCCAAAAATTGGCTGGAATGAAGAAAGTACTCGATGGCCTTTTCCAAACAACAACTTGCTTTAGCAAGAGGGGAACTACGATTTCATTTGAAAATCAGTTTGATTTCATACAGCTCACGGCTCGGCTGGGGCATACCTGCAGGATCTGAGGCGCCAGTCCCACCGGGGTTCCAAGAGACAGAGCCCCCTGGCCGGGAGTATTGGTAGGGTGTCCGTTCAATTCGTCCCTGATTCATTTTCCTCGATTATTTCGTCCCCGTGCAATTCGTCCCGATCAAATCGTCCCCGATCGAATTGTCCCCGAATCAAATCGTCCTCGTTCAAATCGTAGCCGTTGACAAGACCACAAAGATGATAAACAAATTCCTGTTACATGGTCGAAAACCCCTTGCTGGGACACAATGGTCAAATCATGCTCTTTTTGCTTCCCATTACTATCCAACAAGGGGACAAACTAAAATGCGGAACGCCGATTAATGGGAGATATGGCGTTTCGCGGAAAGCGAATAGCGTCAAGCGAATTACGCGGAACCACAGGTTAGGTTTGGTTCGGTTAGGTTAGATTTGATTTGGGTAGCTTGGAGGTTTGGTCGCATAGATTCGCACTGCAGCCTCAGTCCGAAAAAACCGCGTTTTAAAAGAACCCTCGTCAATGAAATATCTCTTTGTTGATGGGACTCAAGCGATGAAACAACCAGAAGGATTATTAGATTTTGGGAAAAATTAAGTTGGGGACGATTAGGTTGGGGACGATGAGGTTGGGGACAATTAGGTTGGGGACGATTAGGTTGGGGACGATTAGGTTGGGGACGATTAGGTTGGGGACGATTAGGTTGGGGACGATTTGATCGTGGACGATTTGATTCGGGGACGATGTGATTCCGGGACGATTTGCTCGGGGAAGAAATAATCGGGAACGATTTTATCGGCCCCAAAAAGCTGAAGTTTTTGATTATGGTGTCATTTTTCATTCCTGGGAAACCTCTGCTGTGATCAGGGAGGGGACATATGTATGCTCGGCAAGCCAAAGGTAATCGGTGCAAAAGCGCAAAGTATCGCTATTTATTCTTGCGCGTTGGCCAGCTTTCTGAAGCCAATGGATTTATGGAATGAGACCTTTTTGAATGGAATCTGAAAAATGAAAAGGGCAAAAAATCACGATGGGAAAAGTTACCCATGCAGATTGCGCCTGCAAGAAAAACT
>JASGXE010010069.1:0-21592 GCA_030068105.1 Sinentomon sp. SZTP_YWyxl
TTTTGATATTTGAGCCTTTCAAGGTACTCTTGTAGTGAAGAAACAGCTTGGAGGCAAACAGAATTAAAATGGAAAGTTTTGAAAGTTGCTTTTGAAAGCAGGAATTGGAAAAATCCCACATAACAAGTCGTATTTTGGAAAAAACATTCATTAAACTTCGAGAAGTATACACATTGAAGAACAAATCGTAATCAAATTGAAGCATAAATTATAAAGATCTTGAGAAAGTACATTTTGGAACAAAAATAATAAAAATTAGAATTCATTGGGTCTGTCAGGTTAATTATTGCATTGACTTAGATTTGAATTGGAATATCCTAATCTATCACAGATTTACTGAGGCACAAAATTATTGAGAAGAAAAAACAGCATCAAAGTGGTGCATTGAACATGCTGGAGGCTTGTCAGGAGCATGAATTAGGTGAAAAATTTAACAGGTAGTGGCTCTGAGGCTTATCATGAGCATGAACTAAAGTGGATAAGGCTTATCATGAGCATGAACTAAAGTACTTGGATAAGGCTTATCATGAGCATGAACTCAAGTGGATAAGGCTCATCATGAGCATGAACAAAAGTGAATAAGGCTTATCATGAGTATGAACTTCGATGGATTGGTGTCGTTTTGAGCTTGTCATGAGCATGAACTTCGGTGGAGTATTATCGTTTCGCCCTTTGTTTTCTCAAGCTTTGACGCACGTTGACGGCATCCTTATTGTTTCCTTCATGTGAACTGGTTTGTTGAGAAGGTCGGAGACAACTTCTTGCTGGTGAACTTTCTTCTCGAGGTAGTCGGCAACTGATGACTCGATTGGGGCGCAGAAAAATGAGATCTGAAAGGATATGTAAGCGAAAGGGCATTTTAGAAAACTAAAAAGTTGAATTGAATTGAACTGTATTTCTGGGTTTGACCATTATCATGCATTCACAACACACAGGGTCTTTCAAAAGACTCTTGACAACTCCAGCTAATTTGAGTTTTGCAGTCCTCTTGCGTTTCAATTTGCGCATTTTACAGATGCAGATTGTGTTATGTGCTCACACCGGAAGCACTGCAAGCTCAATTGAAAAGTGGGATAATTTGTCCACATTTTTTTTTTTACCTTGTCACACATTTGATGAGGACTTATGGCTCGACAATCTTTGTTCATCGATGAGCAATTATGGATCCCTTCCCGAACACTTCCATTGCCACATCACCCAACCCCGCTTCCACTGTTTATACCATACCCATCTGTTTGCCACTGTTTATACCATCGTTTTTGACTACTGTTTATACCATCCATGAGTCATTCCAACAAGCAACATTGATCTTCTGCTTTTTTTTTCAGTATCTGGTCTTGGCATTCCCCCTTTGAAACTGGGCCCCCGAATGCCTTATTCATTGAGGCAACATAGTCTCTGTACTCCTGGGCAGTTATACACCATGTCATTCATCCTCTAAATGCCATTTCCTCCCCGATCCCCATTTTATGCCCGACAAGAAGTCACTTACCGTTTTGCGTTTAAGGTCGATTGGTTCGCAGCTCCTGTTGCTTTGGTTGCAGTGAACGTACGGCTGCAGTGAGAAGCACTTCTTACCACTCCTCTCAATTATCAAGTGCTTCTTCATGAGGCATGGCTTGTTGAGGTCATCGCTCCTTCGACCGGAGAACACATCGGTGTCATCGTCCCCGTAGTTGGTGAACTTCTGGTTCCACCTGCTGTTGTCCGCATCGGTGTTGGTGAATTCGCTCGAGTCGTCGTCTTCCCATTCCTTGGTGCTGTGTTGACCTGATTCACGGTATTCATCGCCGCTGTCCATTTGATTCCTTCCGTAGACATCGTCGGTGTCTTCATCGGAGTACTTCCCTCTCCAGTTCTTCCTGTTGACACCGAATCGTCGGTTGTAGACGCCGTCTTCGTCGCTGCCACTGATGTCATCCTCATCGAAATCCCTGTAGTTTCTGCTACCAAATGGACGCCGTCTGGTGTCTTCGTATCTGCCGGTCGGAAGGTCGATGTCTTCAAGGATGCAGGCATTTTCAAGGTAGTCATTTGCCTTGCGGATGTCGCCTCGTCTGCCCCCCGACATGGCATCACTCTTGTCCTCGATCAACTGGCGCCTGTCGTAGAAGCTTGTGCGGTGATGCTTGGTTTGTCCTTCGATGGTGATATCCTTGCCAAGGGTTGTCGAATCCTTGTTGCATTTGCCGTCCTCGAGGATGTAGCTTCGAAGGAAGTCGAGTGGGTAGTTTGGATCCTTGACACACTTTCCTGGTGTCTTCAGACTGGCTGTCTGTTCGCCGTTGAAGTCGCCGCACAATCCACAGAGCATGCTTCTGTAGGTTTGTGAAACCTGCCGGAAAAATATGGGAGTATTATAAATAATTCAGCAGGGTGTCAGCAGACCCGGAAAACCTGGAATTGTCAGGGAATTTTGCCATTCTGGAAAAGTCAGAGAAATTATGAAAGTTCTCTGCAAAGGATGGGAATTCTTTGGAAATTTCCCTTCTCTCCAGCAAGTAAAGTCTCTTTGGTTCTTTAGAACAGGGCTTGACTGTATTTCTACACCTTGTTTTCTTCTTTCGCAAGGTTAGGCCACTCTCGGGGAAAGCTTTGATCCGAGATCAAAGCTAGATCCTCGTTGGTGCAACTGGACACAGGCCATGTGAAGGGAATAAATTGCAATGGTGATCTTCAGATTTTGGCACTGCAGTTTTCTCGAAGAAAACTTGCATAAGCTTGCTTCGAAAATTGATTCAATTGTTATTCTCTTGCCGCTGTGATATTCCTTGCAAACTAAGATGAATCGATTGACTGAATTGATATTGCAAGCTGGTTCTCTGAAAATTAGAGTTATTGTTGCCACCAGAACTAAAAATGGCCCGTGTCATTTGGCACAGGTTTTCCCAGGAAAAAGTCCAGAAAAATGTGAATTGCACAGGATTCGCACTTTCTGGAAAATCAGGGGTTTTGATCCTATCAGGGGGAAATCAGGGATAATACTTCAAAAATGAACAAATCAGGGAATTTTTAAATTTTTTTGACATTATTTTTAACATTTCTTACCATTTTAACAATTTTTAACATTAACATACCTTTTTTCCTTTGATTTTTTTCCGATGCGGTGTTGTTTAATAATTTTGTGCCAGTGGTGTTATTGTATGAGGCATTTTTAATGCTGAGAAAAAAAAACAGGCATCACAGTATCACCAACTGAAAGAGCAATAGAGATTTTGCTTTGTTTCTTAATTTTGTGCGAGTGAAGTTGTAATTGAGGCATTTTAATTTAAACGTTGAAAATTGGTCAGGTAAAATTTTGGATTTTGGTCAGGGAAAATCAGGGAATTTGAAAATGAAAATTGAGTGGGAACCCAGAATGCATTTTCTCTAGAGTTAAGTCCTTGCTTACCTTTAGTGTGATGATTTCACCGTCGGTCTTCAGAACGAATCCGTGGACTGGTGCCCGAACAACGACCACTCCGTTCTCCTTGCAGACGATCCTCAAGATCGTCAAGCCCTTTTCCTTGACGTCAAGTTGTTCATTGACGTTCAACGTCTGTTCCCTGCCGTTGATCAAGAGACGTAGGCCGGACGAGGCCATCAGGCGACCGACTTGTGGCATCAGTTTCAGTTCGGTGTTCTGAGCAATTATCTTCACAACCTGCGAGGCAAGAGAAAAGGAGGGAAATGAAACAAATTGCTGCCTCTATGAAAATTTGGCCCAGAGAAACTAACAGAGAGATGCTATCGGTATCCAATCTACTTTTCGCCTTTCAATGGTAATTTAGGTGATAGGTTAACAGCAGGGCTGTTGTGAGGGTTCACAGGTTTACGGCATGGTCAGTTTGTCCACAGGGACTTTTCAATTCTTTAAAAAAAGTATGCCTCTTTTTTTGGGCCTCTTTTCTATCAAATATTGATATGCCCAAAAAAAAATTATTTTTTACAGAGTGGTCGCAGCTGAGTGTTTCTTTTAAAATAGGCCTTTTAAAAGGACCACTCAATGTCACGAGCCCCTATTCCTGGGCATGTACCCCTATTTAAAGGCATGTTAATAATTATTGGGTGCACGGTCACCTGTAAATCGTCACGGGCCCCCGTTAAAAGGCAAAACGTACACCCGGGTTAGGACAGATTTTGACATTGTTGACACCAACCTGGAGAACCTGGAATACTCATTGAATTTTTTTGTGAAAACCTGGAAATCTCAGGGATTTTTGGAAAAAAAACCCTGGAAAATTGAAAATTTCCAAGAATTTCCATTTTTAGTTTACATTTTTTTTTGAATTTCCAATTTTGACACCTGAGGAACATTCTTGTCTTGCCATTTTTGACTTCATCATCCCATTTTTGTCTTGACCCATTCGACCAATTCTCTTTCCACCATGTCTTATATTTCTTCAACAACCCATTCTTAATCTTGAACCCATAATCAAACCTGGAAAAAACTGAGAATCCTCCTGGAAAACCTGGAAAACTCGAGGAATTCCAATTTTTCAAAACAGTAGCAACCATGTTTGACTTTAGTCAGAGAATAAAAAAAAAACCGCGTAACGAGCGGACAGTTTTGGACAAACGTTTGGCCTCACCAGGAAATCACGCTGGTATCCCGTTGGGACAAAAGAGTTGCTCAAGTTTTTTCTGTTGAAGCAAACGCGAACTGTGTAACTGCAGGCCTGATTGAAGTTTTACCCTAATTTCAATGGCTTGCTGCAGTTTCACACGTTGCACGAATGGTTTGGTGCATTGCAGCGCATGTTGCCATTTTGATCGAAGACTTTTGGAGAGCAGTGTAGCACTCACCTTCTGGTTGTTGAGATGCTTTGCCAAGATGGCGAACTTGTTGATGTTGGTACAGTCCTTTGCAATCAAATGATAGCATTCGCCGAGCTGAGCTGAGTACAGGACCTTGTCGAATGTCAGAACGCCGTTGTTACCCACGAAGCATTTGCCTGTTGAATTTGACAGAGGGGAAAAATAAATTGAAGCATTGTTGAGACGGAAAGATAATCGGCCGAATTCCCCCATTGCAACTCACCCTCAGGTTCAACTCAATAGTCAATTCAATGGATAGATTTGTGTTGCAAAAATTTAATTTCTATGCGCAACGCTTATTCCTTTTCCATTGTTGCATTGAAAGATGCAACCGTCTGTTTAATTAGCTCTATTGAGTTGAACTTGAGGGTGACGAGTTTCAATGGGGAATTTGGCTGATTGCGCTCAAACTTTTCATGCCCAGTTTTGGTCGCAAGTGAGAAGTTGAGATTATGGCTCCATACAAACAGCTAATTTTAAGGGTGTGCTTGTCGTGACAGCGAAGGGTGGATCGTGGTTAAGTAAAGTATCACCACGTTGATTCATGTTTCGTGACGAAATACCTGGGTTAGCTTAACAGATCTTTCCGGAGTAGCTTTTCAGGGTTGCCAGCGAACGTTGAAGACTGAAAACCCTTAGATTTCCCAATACGGATCTTAAGTATATCTTGTCCCAAAACAGACAACACTGAGAACTAGGAAAATAATTCGTTTAAATATTTTCTAACCATTTTCTCGTCCTCCAAGAACCTTGTTGATTGTCCTCGACACGATTCCCTTCTTTACGTTGATTGGGAACATGCTGTTGAATTTGGTGTTGAACGGGACTTGGTGGAAGAACAGGTCACAGGTTGGTTTGTGGATCTTGAGGTCGAAGTTACGGCGGTGTGGGTGGACCTTGATCGAGCAGTGCATCTTGTTTTCGCCGTTGTTTACATCGACTTCGTTCTTTGTCATGTAGTCGACCCACATCACCTTCAGGAGATCTTCCATATGGATGGTGACATTCTTGAATTCGACTGGGATCTGCAATGGGAACACACATTTAAAAATTCATAAAAATTGTCCCAAATTTTGAGCAAGAACGCAAAATATGTTCGTTCATGTTTTACCCCATCAGCTAATTTCATGTTTATCGAATCAGCTAATTTCATGTTTATCGCATCGGCTAATTTCTTGTTTATCCCATCGTCTAATATTTCACCATTGGCTTATGTTTATCCAATCTGCTAATTTCATGTTTATCCCATCAGCTAATTTTATGTTTATCACATCGGCTAATTTCACCATTAGCTGAAATTTATCCCATGTGCTAATTTCATGTCTATCCCATCGGATAATTTTATGTTTATCACATCAGCTAATTTCGTTTTTTCTCATCAGCAATTTTGAGCGGAAACGCAAAGTGGTTTATTTCCCGATTATCACATGAGATGATCCCATCAGCTAATGGGATCATCTCATGTGATCCCATTCGAGCTAATCCCATTCGAGTTGATCCCATCAGCTAATGTTTATCCCTCAGCTAAGTCCATGTTCATCCCACCACAAGTTTTCTTCATGTTTATCCCATCAGCTAAACTCGTAAAAAGCGTTCACAACGCGCGATAATGTACTCATTTTTCATTGCTGACATGTTTGCAAGGGCACAGACAAATCCTAATCAACCGGCGGATAGACAAAACAAGTAGTGATTTTCCAGATGTTTTTTCCACTTTTACACCCACACCAACAAAAGTGAGAAAAACGCAAATGAAAAGTCTAAAAAAAAAACACAAACGAAAAGTCAAGAGAAAATAAACAAGGACACATGTTGGAATGAACGGTGTTGAATTCAACAAGGGAAAAATCAGCGACACATGTTCAAACTAACGTCGTTGAATTCAACATCGAAGTTGTATTCGTTGAGCATCGATGCCAGTCTGGTTGCGTTGGGGCAGGCAGGATGGACGAAAAGTCCCTTGGTCTGGTACTGGTGGCAATCGTTGACAATCTTGAGATGTTTCAAGAATTCGTCCAGCTCTTCGTTCTGCTTCATCGTACCCTGTTTCAAAAAAGAGGTGAAAGGACGATGAAGAAATTGGAGTTTTAAACTGGTCAGTTGGAGACAGACATCACAGAAACAGAACGTTTTTATGCACGCGCAGTTTTTCATGCTGGCATCTTAAAGCTTTTAAAGCTCCGCTTAATGCCCGTATATATGAGGAATGCCAATGGTCAGAGGCCATTCAATTATGTTTGCCTCCTGGCATGTGCTTTTGGCTCGTCCTCGTGGGAAATTTGGCCCCCTGACACCCATTGCACCCAACATAAACACTAAATTTTGAAATGTGTACAGTTTCTCGGGGCTTTTCCTTCCAGACCCCCACTCCATGAGCTCATCCCCTTTGGAACCACGCTGGGGCACCATCCCAAAACCCAATTACTGGGGGCTATACGCCCCCACGACCTCCTGACTGGGTCGATGCCCAGATTCTTCCCTGTACAATGCCCCATCCGAGAAAACCTGAAATAACGCCCCACTTGAATTCTTATTGTTGTTGCACTTTCCAACCAACCAATGATAAAGGCTCTGAGAAGCGAATCATCTTCTGTGATGTATTTGTATTTGAAATTTGCGATTTAAATGCAAATAAAACACACATGCACGAGAGAAACAGTCAAGGATCGCAAAAAACATACGAACAGGACAACGTAATGGACCATTAATGAGAAACAGGAGAGAAACAAAGTTAACAACGACAAATTAAAGCCAAATGGGGAGAGTTTGAAAAAGAAGCGTTTAACTCAAGTTTAACTTAAGGAGTGGTCAAATTTCTAATCAAGTTCGAGTCCTTGGGGAGAGAATTCCATTCCCGAAGGGTTTTAGGGAAAAAAGAATGAAAGTGTGTGTTTAATTTTATAGTAGGAACCAAACATTTGTTGGCGTGGGAGCGGCTGCTATTGAACTGGCTTGCTCGAATTTCATCTGGAAGAGGGATCATCAGGAACCCCTGAGGATTTTCTTCAAAGTATAGAGGCGTCTCTCCGACCTTCTAACAAACAGAGGTGAGAGGCCGAGCCCACTAAGCATTGCCGTTACACTGGATGTGTAGCCGTAGTCGTTCATGATGAACCGGGCCGCACTTCTCTGCACCTTTTCAAGAGCGTCAATGTGACATACAAGAAAGGGATCCCAGGCACAGCACGCATATTCCAGAATGGGCAGAACAGACGCTTTGTACGCCATCAACTTGATACTTTTTTCTGCGTGAGACAGATTGCGCCGGATTACTCCCAAAGCGGCCTTGGCCTTGTTAACAACTGAACTGATATGCTCACCCCAGTTCAGAGTGCTAGACAGTGTTACTCCAAGATATTTGAAAGAGGACACATTGCGGATGGGTGTCCCGCCCAGCGAATAAGTTCGTCTAGGCAATTGTATGCCAGACCTGACGGACCTAAGGAAAGTCACAGAAGCGCACTTCCCGACATTTATTTTCATCTTCCACTTCCGGCACCAGGTCTGAATTTTATTGAGGTCAGATTGCAGATTGATGCTGTGTATCCAGGGAATCCACACCATTTCATGGCCGTCCTCATTGATTTCTGCAGCATCCATAGAGCTTATCGTCAGTGTGAACTTATGAACATGAAAAAAACTGTTTGGATTTGTCCATGAAATGAAAATTGCTTTCTTTCACTGTAAATAAATATCACACGATTTATAGCCGTCCCTATTGATTGCTGCAGCATCCATAGAGCTCACCCATTGTATGAACTCGTGAACATGAAAAAAAACTCTTTGGATAAGTCCATGAAATGAAAATTGCTTTCTTTCACTGAAAATATCAACAATTCATGGCAATCCTCACTGATTACTGCAGCATCCACAGAGCTTATCTTTAGTGTGAACTTGTGAATATGGAAAACGTTTTTGGAAAAACTCTTTATAAGTCCATTAAAATTATGAAAATTGCTTTCTTTCACAAAAAATATCGAACTGTCCCTTTTACTCGGGCGACAGAACTTACTTCAATCTTGATTATTCCTGTCTGTTGCTCAAGTGAGTCTCCGATGCTCAGTTTAGCCTGGAGCGTTGAACTGAGATCAGCCTTGAGGATGGATTCGAGATCCAAGAGAGATGGTAACATGGCGAATTTGGTGTCGAGATCGAAGCGAAGCTGTAGAGAAACAGAATGAGGAAATAAAATCATAAACAGCCATGCAGGCCAACCACAAATCAGGCTTCTACGGCGACCATCCATTTTCAACAAGTGTTTGATGCAGTTTCACGCCTTACACGAATCACGTGTGTTTTGTGGTGCATATTGCCAATGTTTGAAACTTACATCAAGTTTTAAGATGGGCGATTTTAGGATTAGCGATGGTGAATTTATCAGCCTGTCAGCTCAGATACCACGTGTGACTTTGAGTCAATGGTTATGCAATTCGCACCAGAGTTTTAGGATTGGCGGTTTTAAGATTGGCGATTTTAGGATTAGCGATGGTGAATTTATCAGCCTGTCAGCTCAGATACCACGTATGACTTTGAGTCAATGGTTATGCAATTCGCACCAGAGTTTTAGGATTGGCGGTTTTAAGATTGGCGATTTTAGGATTAGCGATGGTGAATTTATCGGCCTGTAAGCTTAGGTACCAGGTATGGCTTTGATTCAATGGTTATGCAATTCATACCAGAGTTTTAGGATTGGCGGTTTTAAGGTTGGCGATTTTAAGATTGGTGACAGTGACATTGTCAGCCTCTGTCAGCTTTCCACGTATGGTTTTGAGCCAATGGTTGTTGGCGATTTTAAGAAATGGTGAGTTCAAGGACAGTGAGGAAATCAGGCTCCATCAGCTCACCACAAAGAGTTTTGAGCCAGTATTTGTAAATCGCACTCGATTTTTAAGATTAGCAATTTGAAATGGCGATTGTGAGATTGGCGATTTTAAGGTCCTTATAATCGTGAATCTTACAATCGCCATTTAAAATAGCCAGTGACGTTATCAGCCTGTCATCACACCACGTAAGGTTTTGAGCCAATGGTAAATCGCAGATGTGTTTTAGGATTAGTGGGCTTCAGACAGGCGATTTTAAGATTGGCGACTTTGAGATTGGCGAGAGTGACGCGTAAGATCAGCTTACCACGTATGGTTTTGAGTCGTAGTTGCTCAGTGGTGAACGGACCAAGATCAACTTAACGTTCTTGTTTGAGTTAGTTGAATCGGCTCCGACTGCCAAATGAACGGAGAACTCACGTCTGCTGTCACCCTTTGTCATCAGAGAAAGATCGGTTGTGAAAACAACGCCACCTGTGAAGGAAAGAGAGAAAATCGCATTTGAGGAAGTGAAATTGTCATTTTCGGTGAAAGATCATGCACATCACCGAAGATCGCCCAACAGAAATCCAGTGGAACTTTTCAAACAGCTGAAACGCGAGGCTACATATTTTATGCAGGTTTTCACCAAATTTGCAGAAAGGAGGGTGAATAAAGTGGGCATATAGGGAATGCTTTTGTCCATGCAACATTTTGCTCAGTAGCTTTGCCAGGATTTTGGGATTGGGGGGCGTGAAGATTTCCAGGGGGTCTTATCTCGCTGAAGAATCTGGGCGCAGCCCCGAGGGGGGTCTGGGGGAGCGCACCAGCGGGGTTCCAAGGGGCAGAGCCCCTGGTGGGGGGTCTGGGGGTGGTCCCAGAAGCTGAGGAAATTTTGAAAATTGAGAGTTCATTTTGGGGGCAAAATTGATGTTCAAGAGGTCAAATTTAATTTCCTGTCAGGATGAGCCAATAGCACGGGCCAGATGTGTCCTGTTGGCAGCCAGCCAAACTGATTCACACACCATCCTCACTAGGGTGTTGTCCAATTTTTCTGGGGGGGGTGTACGTAATTTTCTGGGGTTGACCCCCCTTGGGCGGGGTCTGGTAAAACCACTGATTTTGCTGACATTACTTGCTTTCTCCCAAAGCCATGTGCACTCACCACAGCAGCAGATCACGAAATGAGGTATTTTTTCTGATGGATATTTTCAACCTTGATTGTTACATCAGCTGGTTTAGGGTTAACCGGAACATCTTGTGGCGTTTTTAACAACCTGTGAGCATGTGGGCTCTTCGATAAACGTGACTACAATGAACAGACTTCTCATCTCAGGCCAGTTAAATACCGGCAGTGATAGCTACCAACAGTGAAAGCCCTCTCAGTAGGAGATCTATTGGCGGAAAACCAATAAAAGATCTATCAGTGAACGATCCAAGTGAAAGGCCAATCAATAAAGGGATCCATTGGTGGAGGTCCAATCCGTTTTGTGTCCACTCTGAGCTGGCAGTGAAAGATCCATCAGTGGAAAACGAATCGGTGAAAACGCCTTTAGTGAGAGATCCACAAGCGACGGACCAATCGGAGAAAGACCCACCAGCAACAGATCCATCAGTGAAAGACCCACCAGTGACAGACCCATCAGTGAAACATCCACCAGTGACAGACCCATGAGTGAAACATTCACCAGTGAAAGATCCATTATCAAAAGGTTTTTTATTGTGAAAATCCATCTCAATGAAATGACAAGTACTGCCCAAGTGAAAGACGTTCTTACTTTGCATGTTTCCAAGGATCTTCTCGGCAAGCATTTCCGAGCGTTTGTTTCCTCTGATGGAGACATCTGCGTCCCTCTGTGCATCAATTGTGGTTGGGAGTGAAAGTTGGTCTTCCTCAGCGTAGTATGCTTGGTTGATGTTTGAGTTGTCGGTGGACATTGAGCCAGAGTCAATCTTTTTAGCTGCCTTGTTGTGTTTGTCTGGAAAAAAAAAGAGAACATGTTCGAGTGAAATTTGGGATTTTAATGCCTAACTGTTCCAAGCTCTCTCGCCACCGAAGGCTTTCAGTCTTGTCGGCAAAGTTGCATCAAAATCGACAAAACGCCAACTTGAAGTGGGCGAAACATCGAAAAATTCCACTGAGATTACCTGTCTTGTGTTTCGCAGTAATTATGGGCGACAACGCTTGAAAGGCCAACGAAATCGCGCGACTTTTTGAGAGCGAAAACGCTGACACGGCCAGCGAAATCATGCCGCTTTTTATGACTTTTGAGCGTAAACGTCGAAAAAGGCCAGCGAAATCATTCTGTTTTGCACTGCAAGATCGAAATTCGAAAAAAGGCCAAGGAAATCTTGCCACTTTGTCAGACTTGTTGGGGAAAGTACAGACAAGGCCAATAGACGACATGCTTTTGTTTTGTTGGGCAGTTATGGGCGAAAACGCTGATGACGTATGCTTTCGTTTTAACTTGCATTCACATCAAGGTTTGGCAAAAACGCTGAAAACACATCTTGGAAAACGCTGAAAACTGTGAAAAATCATGACAATTTTCATCTCCAGTTTCGCTTGCATTTCGAATCAAGGTGGAGCGAAAACGCTGCAAACACTTCTGAAAACGCAGATAACGAACAAAACAATGCTGTTTGCTGTTTACTGCTGTTTACAAACAGGACAATTTTCTTCTCTGGGTTTGCTTGCATTTCGTGTAAAGGTGGAGCGAAAATGCTGAGAAAGCTTACGGGCGAAAACGCTGAAAACAACGAAGCAACACTGTGTTATAGCACTTACTGAACGAAAGTACAATCTTCATCTCTTTCGTTTCGCTTGCATTCATATCGAGGACGAGCCTGTACTTCCTGTAGTGAAGTGTCCTCGGTGCTGACCAGTAATATGCGAGTGTGCTAAGACCGTGTTTATTAATCTTCTTCATCAGATCAGCCAGGTCTTCGAAATCCTGTTCAGATTCCTGTTCCAACATCAGCTTCAAGCCGAGATAGTCGTGTCCGAACTCCCTGTCGTTCTGGAAGATCAAATCATGAGAAAAATACCATTGAAAATTTCTGCAGAGAAGTTCGCCGACTGCAATCAAAAGCTTTGATATACTCGTATGGACGATTGCGGATTTCGGATGAAATTTTATGCCGGGGATTAAATTTTCATCCGTCGATTAACTTTGCATGTTCTGCAACGAGCTGAACCACCAGCGGCGGCTGGCATCAACTCTGGAGTAGGTAACCCAAATCCGTTTTTTTCGATTGGAATAAATGGCGAAATTTTAGTTCCCAACCCTCGGATTAGCGTTAATCCAGAGTTGATATCACCGCCGTTAGTGGTGTGGCCCATTAAGGTTGCAAAGTTAATCGTGGGGTGGAACTTTTATCCCCGGCGTAAAATTTAATCCTACGCTAATAATTTAATCTCCAGCTAAAAAATTAATGAAAATTTAAAATTAAAAAAAAAATTTAATCCCTGGCTTAAATATGATCTTCGGCTTAAAATGTTATCCCCGGCTTAAATTTCAAGTCAGAGTAATCGGAACTTGATCCTGCGTGACCTCTCTCTTTCCGCCAACTTCACAGTTTAAACCGAGGCTCAAATTTATTTCTCGAAACAGTCACTCCACCGCATCAGGAGTTATGTGCACTCTCTCTCACCTTGTTCAGAACTTCAACAGTCTTGATGATCTTGAGATTCTCCGAGTGGGTGATCGGCCTGAGCTTGTTCATCTTCTCGATCACAGTAAACGGGACGATCTTGTACGTCATCAGTTCCACCTTTGAAGGGTCTTGCATCAGGGTCTTCTCCGGAAGGACGTGTTTCACAGCGAATTGGTTGTTCTTCAGATCGGCTGCGAGGACGATGGCTCCAGGGAGGTGGATGTTGAATTTCCTGTCCACTGCTGTCTGGTAGCTCTTCGAGTTGGAGTAGCGGAAGAAGCCTGATTTGGCAATGCTCCTCCATGCGTATCTATTCAAATTATAAGAGACACAAAGAGCGTCAGCCGGGAGGTAAAATAATATCACACACTGAGCGACAGCCGGGAGGGAAAACATCACACACTGAGCGTCAGCCGGGCGGTAAAACTTTACACATTGAGCGCCAGACAAAAGGTGCAAGATGACAATTCTTTTTGATGGGCGATTGTAGGTGCCGCCCCAGTTAGCTGCTTTTCTTTGTCATCTAAGAAGCAGCAGCATTAAGGAATTCCTTCGGACATAACGTTGCCTGAATCGAGGACAGATAGCAGCACGGTCGCAGGTGAAGAACTACAGGGACATCAAGCTGTCGCCGCAGTGACAGCTTGGTTTGAAAAAATGGAAATGTATGGAACAAGGTGCTGTCTCTTTGGCCAGTGTTCAGTTTCATGGGACAATCTGCAGGGCCCGCATATTTTATTTTTATGGCTTGGCGTTTCCAAGTTTTGGCATAAATTATAACCGCTGTTTGGAATGCAAGATCTCTTCCGAACCCATTTTTTGGAAATGCATCGGAGCCTTTTTGAAGTGCAGTGGAAACAGAATTACCTTTACCATGCATGTAAAAAATTGCCACTGTTCGTATTTTACCGCCAGCATGGGAGTAAAAAATAAAGAAAGTTTCGGAGGCAACAGTTGAATGAAGAAAGTTTCGGAGGCAACAGTCGAATGGGAAAAACACAATTTGCGTACATTAATTCCGCCTCCACTAGACACGAGTATCAAGGCAATGCGTCTGATAACCAACAGCAAAGGAGCAGCTCAAATAAAATTATTTCGGAGGCAACAGTTAAATGGGAAAAATACATGATGGAAAATTAATTCCGTCACCATTCTTCATGCCTTAGCTTAGCCAGTCTCATCTCCCAAGGTGATTGGAAATTGTTCATGGTCATGCGCCATGGCTTACACTGGGTTCAGATTTCATGGCTTAGACATGGCGCTGTGACAATTCGTGGCTTGGCCGTAGAGGAGGCAGGCCGCAGAATTTACATTCCTGATTTGCCCAGACACTTCCTAGCTTTTGAAATGGCAATTGTATCTGGACATCTGTCACGGCATAGCCATATTATTATGGTCATTAAACTCATGGTCATTGGTCCTGTGCCATGGCTTGCAGATTTCATGGCTTACATGACTTTTCACGTGGCTTTTCAAAAGCCTTCCTAACTTTTGAAATGATAAAGGAGTGTTGGCATCTTTCATGGGATGCCCACATGACTTCTGCGATTTCGAAAGCTAGGGAGACTGGGCATTTTAATTTGGAATGTAAATTCTGCCTCCTCTACGGCCAAACTTAAAGCCTACTTGTCCTTAGTTTTACCCATCCCAGAATATGCCTGTGAGGTCTGGGATGCATTTCTTGCGTCCCACTCTAGTGCTCTTGAGCGTCTCCAGCGCGTAGCCTTTCGCTTCATTTGTTAAAATACTAAACACACTTACACTGGATTCAGGTCGAACACAATTCTGAACATCTTCGGAATTCCGCTTCCTTGTGTGAGCTGTGGCTCGGTCTCCAGTCTTATCATTCCCTTCAGGGAGACAAGGATCTCACTGTCAACCTTGACGAAGTAGGGCATTGCCAACTGACACGGAAGGACCATGGTGTGGTCTCTGACCTTCATGATCTTTTGGTAGTTGATTGGAATGCCCTTCTGGAGACGGGGGAATTCGTCGACGACCTCTGCACGATTGAAATGAGAAGAAGAAATGAAAGAAAAATGAGTGCTTATGCCGCTGGGAAGATTTTGTTGGGCAACTTTCCACATTGTGCGACGTTTCCCAATCCCTTCTGGCAGCCCGACGGGCCACATTTCGGGGAGACATTAGATGTTGCCCTCCTGAAGATAAATGACCCTGAGAAGAGTTCGCTTAGCCCTCCCTGGTATGTTATTTTGGCTCGCATTGGTGGGAAATTTGGCCTCCGAAACACCAATTTTACCCCCAAAATGTATCTTAAATTGCAAAATTTCTCCAGCGTCTGGGGGCTCAGTTTATAGTGCCCCTGCGATACGTTTTGCCGGTTGGAACCTCCCTAAGGATCCGCCCCAGACTTAATGACGCCCCTGGAGTAACGTGAGAGTACTTTAACTTACTCTTGATCAGGAGTAACTTACTCTTGATCAGGAAGTCGACAATGTCCTTGTTGAGCGGAATCATCATGTGGATTTGGGTTCTCGAATAAGAATACTGCACCCAAAATGAACCCTAAATTACAAAATTTCTTAATCTTGCGGGGGACTAGCTCCGCCCCCAGTACCCCAACCACGGGTTTTCCCCCTTGGAACTCCGCTCCACCCCAGACTCCGATCACTTGGGGGCTCTGCCCCCCACACTGCCCATACCCACATCCTTGAGAAACGAGACGTGCCCATTCCCCCCCCCCCCCATGAAAACCTGATGACGGCGCTGGAGGAACTTAAAAGTGGTTAAACTTACTCTTGATCAAGTGGTCGACAATGTCTTTGTTGAGCGGTATCATCCTCTGAATTTCATCCGACATCTCAAAGAGAATTGATCCACTCAATTCCTTCTTCATCTTTCTGCTGACGATGTTCAACTGTTCGTTGATCTTGTCAAGGATCTTGTTGTAGTCCGATTCCATTCCGTGTTGCTTCAACACGTTGAACACTTCCTGGTGAAGGATGGTCTGCTCCAGATCCTTGATGTTGAACGCTGATATTGATGTCTGAAAAGTCAAGGATTATTCAAGGATTATTCAATCCATTTTTTAGGATTATTTCATTCAAGGATTATTTTTTTCAAGGATTATTCCAATCAAGGATTATTCAAGGGTTTTTCAAGGAAAATTCAATATTCATATTTTAAAGGATTATTCAAGGATTACTTCAAGGATAATTTGAGGATTATTCAAGAATTATTCAATCCATTTTTATTCAAGGATTATTTTTTCAAGGATTATTTTTTACAAGGATTGTTTTTACAAGGATTGTTTTTTCAAGGATTATTCAAGGATTATTTCCAGGAATATACGAGGATTATTCAATCAAGGAAATTTTTAAAAAATGATAATTATTTCAGGGATCATTCAAGGATTTTCAACACACCAAGAACAATTCAAGGATTTTAATTTTGGGGATTAAGGGGCTAAATACACAGAAATGATGTGATTGCATACCCTATTCGAAAGTAAGGGGTAATCACACGAATTCAAAGATTTGAATTAAGGGGCTAAACACAGAGAAATTATGCGATTGCATACCCGATTCGACATCAAGGGGTAATAACAAGAACTCAAGGAGTTGAATTAAGGGGCTAAACACAGAGAAATTATGCGATTGCATACCCGATTCGACATCAAGGGTAATAACAAGAACTCAAGTTGGATTAAGGGGCTAAACACAGAGAAATTATGCGATTGCATACCCGATTCGACATCAAGGGGTAATAACAAGAACTCAAGGAGTTGAATTAAGGGGCTAAACACACAGAAATTATGCGATTGCATACCCGATTCGACATCAAGGGGTAATAACAAGAACTCAAGGAGTTGAATTAAGGGGCTAAACACACAGAAATTATGCGATTGCATACCCGATTCGACATCAAGGGGTAATAACAAGAACTCAAGGAGTTGAATTAAGGGGCTAAACACAGAGAAATTATGCGATTGCATACCCGATTCGACATCAAGGGTAATAACAAGAACTCAAGGAGTTGAATTAAGGGGCTAAACACAGAGAAATTATGCGATTGCATACCGATTCGACATCAAGGGGTAATAACAAGAACTCAAGGAGTTGAATTAAGGGGCTAAACACACAGAAATTATGCGATTGCATACCCGATTCGACATCAAGGGGTAATAACAAGAACTCAAGGAGTTGAATTAAGGGGTTAAACACACAGAAATGATGTGATTGCATACCCGATTCGAAAGTAAGGGGTAATAACAATAATTCAGGGAGTTGAATTAAGGGGCTAAACACTGAAATTACAAAAAACGAGTACACACCTGATTCGAAAGAGGAGCAAGCGCTCAGGAGATAAAAGTGTGGAAAAGATGCGCCCCGAAAACCTTACAGAAAATGCTATCACCATTCAAATACCAAAAATCAAAGAAAAAACTTCCGTGTTTGAAGTTCAGGAGAGATTGAGGCCAATATTTTGGTAGAATACGTATCCCCAACTCACAATGCCACTACACTGTCCCTCATATTTCCTCAGTCTATCCACCTGAAAAGCTGGGGCACCTTAAGTTTATTGGTCAACGTGTCAGGGAGCGTCAGTTTTAAGGGGCACCTGACTTTGGGGGCCCGATATTTTGCCCGAGCAACCTGTCCGCAGCTGTAGCGGCAGGTGATGGCTCCCTTACCTGGAAGACAAGGTCTGGTGGCAGCAGACAGAAACTTGGTTGTAAAGCTTCGCGAATGATTTGGTGAAAGAGGGTCCCTTGAAGGGCTCTCTTCCAAATCTTAGCTTTTTTTGCCCCTGCAGCTTCTATGGGGCTGCAAGGGGGGTTTTTTATCTGGTGCGAAAGGACCGGGTTTTCCCCCTACTTCCAGGGCGGCGCTTTGATGTCCGACCAACCCTGGTTCCCGGCTGCGTTTTTACAAACCCTGCCGCAACTTTGGATGGCAGAGAGCGCTTTATGCCAGAAATATCGATTGGGGCCCTTCACTCGCAAGAAAAAAATATTTCTTTTTTTTCTTACCCCAACCCTGTCCCCTCTCGGAAAATAACAATGCTCGCTGGGGACCCCGCCCTGCCATCTAAATTCGCGGCAGGGTTTGTAAACTCGCTTCGGGTGGTACAAATTAACAAATTACCTGGAATGGCATGTATGTAAATCCTCCTTGGTTCTGGGTCAATCCATAGTGGAACATTTCCGGAATGATTGACCTCCTGCTTCCGAAGGTTCCGAACTGGTGGACAAAGCCAAGCTGCATCTCTTTGATGTAGTGGGCAGCGATATAGTTGTAGGAATACTGGAGACCTTCGTTGATTGGCTTCATCAGCTGGAGAGCTTGCTTGCATTTCATGATCCTACATGCAAGTAGAAATGAAAATGTCATGCAAAAATCAGACACATGCATGATGAAAATTGAAAAAAAATCATACAAAAATGATATCGTATTTATGTATCATGTTTTTGTATTTCATGCACTTATGTATCATGTTTTTGTATTTCATGTATTTATGTATCATGTTTTTGTATTTCATGTATTTATGTATCATGTTTTTGTATTTCATGTATTTATGTATCATGTTTAAAAAATCACATTTTTGTATCCGTGTTTTCCGCAACTATCTTTTTTCGATGACAAATTTCAAACACTGTTTTCTGCAAAACCATTTTATGCATGAAAATCTCCATTCCGGATGGAATATTTCTGGCAATTCTTGCTCCAGAGAGTTGAAAATTGGCAGTCTGAAAGGTTTTTTTTATCTTAGACGTCTGTGAAGAATGATGTGGACAATGATATTTTGCAGAACACAAAGGTATATAAACTTACATGTCGTTTAGTTCCGGCAGCTGGTGATCAAGGTTGACAAAAGATTTCAGTGTTGACTTGATGAAAGAGATAACTTCGTTGGAAGGCTCAAACCAAGTCCTCATTGCGATCTTCTGAAGGAATACTAATGGTGGATTACTGTAGTTGAGCACGCAGAAGGCGGATAGCCTGATTTTGTGGTCGAGGTTAGGGTTAAGGACACAGGCTGTCAGGAACTTCTGAATCGACTTGACGACCTTCTTGTCCTGGAGGCGTGAGACTGAGTGTTGCGACACCAGGTGACCTAGGCCAAAAACGGCAGTTGTCCTGACGTGTGTGTTGGCTTCAATCTCGCCGTCTATAACCCGTCTCAAGACAGGAATGATGTCCTTGTGTGCCAGGTTACCCAGAGCCTTGACAAACACCGCCTTCATGTAGTTGGACTCGGCGGATTCGAGCTGTTTGACAAAGTATGGGATGTACTCGTTGGTGATATCGTTGTCTCTCTCGGTGCCGAACTTTCCGAAGAGGAACGTTGGGAATTTGGTGATTTGGGAACGCTTGTTGATAGATGCGTCACGGACCATTGTGGTGAATGCGAGAAGACATGTCGTGTAAAGTTGCCTTTGCGATTTGATTTCGTTGGAGCGACACATGTCCTGGAAATAACAAAGAAAGCAACGTGTGCATAATCACGCCGTGGCCAACAACAATATACAGACACATAAACAATAATGACTCCCATTGGACATGGGAGTCTGTATTGTTTCTGCCACTGTAGATGTCTGGTATCATGGATGTACAGTGCCTGGCCATGGATGCATGCATTCTCTCGTGGGGATGTACAACCACATAAACAATAATGTTCTTTCTTTCTTTTCACTCTTAAATCTACTCTTTTAACTCTTTTCCTCTTTTAACTCTTTCAACTCTTTTAACTCTTTTCCTCTTTTAACTCTTTCAACTCTTTTAACTCTTTTAACTCTTTCAACTCTTTTAACTCTTTCAACTCTTTCAACTCTTTCAACTCTTTTAACTCTTTTAACTCTTTTAACTCTTTTAACTCTTTTAACTCTTTTAACTCTTTTAACTCTTTTAACTCTTTTAACTCTTTTAACTCCTTTAACTCTTTTAACTCTTTGAACTCTTTGAACTCTTTTAACTCTTTTTACTCTTTTAACTCTTTTTACTCTTTTAACTCTTTTAACTCTTTTTGTCTCAAACGGTTTTAACTCTTTTTGTCTCTTTTAACTCTTTTAACTGTTTTAACTCTTTTAACTCTTTTTGTCTCTTTTAACTCTTTTACTCTTTTTGTCTCTTTTTACTCTTTTAACTGTTTTTACTAATTCAACTCGCTTTACTCTTTTAACTCTTTTCACTCTTTTAACTATTTTAACTCATTTTGACTCATTCAACTCTTCTCTTTCAATATTTTAAAACTTTTAAACTCCATATAAAGAGACCAAGCATCGTTCGCAACTCACAAAGAGTTCCTTGATCAATTCCTTTGTCGGTGTCTTCACGTATCTTGGAAGGGTCATGATCAACTGCGAAGCTTGTTCACCCTTAACTTCACCCTTAAGGACCAAGTTCTTAATAAGCATGATGGCTGGGTTTGTGCCGGTCATGCAAACAGCGTCCAAGAAAATTTGCCTGCAGGAAAACAAGAAAAAAGAAGTGGAAACTTCATGATTGTACCCATCCTTAAGATCCTTCCGGGCCACAGACTACAGGAATGGCTCAGACTCTAGGATTACGGGCCCAGACTACATGAGGACCCAGACTACAGGACTCTGGGCCCCAGACAGGATAAATAGATTTTATTTTAATCTCTGTATTGATATAGTAGCCTAAATTGATTGTTTGACTCTACAATTCCACTGCAATGGATTTTCAATTCCACTGCAATGGATGAATGGATTATTTTAATCTCTGTTGCTGTTGGGATAGTAAATGGATTTGATGTTCTACACTGCGGAGTGGATTTTTAAGTTTCACACTGTGGAATGGATGTTTTAAGCTCTGTTACACTGGAAGGAACGGACAATTTCAACTTCAATTGGAATTTTAAATTGATTTTATGCTCAACAATGCGGATTGGATGAATGGATTTTAATGTTGAAATGGATTTTTAATCTCTACACTTTAATGGATTCGTGAGCTCTGCACGGGAGTGGATGAATGGATTATTTCAAACGCTGTACCTGTTGGAATAGTAAACGGATTTTAAGCTCCACACTGGAATGGATGGATGGATTTAAAGGTGGAATCGATGAACACTAAATGGATATTTAATCTCTACACTTTAACGGATTTTTGAGCTCTGCACTGGAGTGGATGAATGGATTTTCATCTGCATTTGAATAGTGGACGGATTTTTAAGCTCTACACTGGAGAGGATGGATGGAGATTTGAGGTGGAATGGATTAATGGATTTCTAAACTGGCTCTACACTTACTTGGCAGTGTGCTGTTGTGCTGTCTTTTGTCCTTCGCTGCCGCCACTACCGCCTCCGACAACAATGTGTTTGTAAAGCCTTTCGAGCTGGTCGAGATTCAGCGTCTT
>JASGXE010010070.1:0-15461 GCA_030068105.1 Sinentomon sp. SZTP_YWyxl
TTCGCTGTTCATGCCCTTTCCTGAATACGAGTCAGCCGTTCTCTGTCAATCACTTCAGTCGATCGCTGGCATGCTTTCTAACATCCGATGAACGAAATACGATCAGATCTGGAGAGATTTTGTTATCGTATTAAAAGCGAACTGCCACGAAGAGATTCGGTGGCAAGACGAGGAACACAATTAGTCAGATGACTAAAAGAAAGGCACATCTTTAAAACAAAGAAGGTCAACAGTCACGTAACTGGTGCGACGCCCAGGGAAGCCATTGCACGAGAAATTAGAAGGGATGTTTCCGGTAGGCAATTCCAATCGCTGATGATACAAGGGAAGAAAGAGTTAAAATAACGGTTTGACTTCCAGATTGGAGCAAGAAAAGCAAGACCATTGTCTGTTCTGCGCTGATTTGGCTTCTTAAAACAAGGAAGAGGCACAGTGAAATTGGGATTCGTTAATGCTGCTAAGATTATTATCAGATATTGGCTGCATTGATCATTTTTTGATCGCCGATGAGCAGACACGATATGAATATTGTTGTTATCCTATGAAAACTTTGATCAAAATGAGTGATCAAATGTCGAGATACAACTTCATCGCGATCGTATCAAAAACTGACCAATGAATGTTTAGTTGATCAGACGAGCGATCAAAAGTTTTGATAACATTAATAACTTTGACAAAAAATGTCATCATTGTGGTCATCTGATTCTCTACCAACTTAAGTAGCTGATTGCTGTAAAAATTGACAAAAACTTAAAGTCACAGAGAGATTTGTCTTTTAACAATATGCAGCACATGCAATGGTTGGACACTTAGGGAGCGGAATTCCCTCCCAAATATTTTCACCTTTCGAAAATTTTGGAAACTGGTCCTCATGGCGTATGCTATGTAATTCTTTACAATGAGATTGATTCACGCTTTGATAAAAAAAAAAGATCAGCAATAGGATATGTGTGTCGTTATAGCAGGCAATGTTAAATTACTCTCTTTCTCGCCCTGAATGCGTTTTTAATTTCATTCTTTATTTTTATTTTTATTTTTTATTTTTTTTTTTTTTGTCTAATTTCGTGGAAATTTACCGTGCGTATAGCTCATCACCCATTCTTTGAGGAGTATCGCTCACTTCTTCATCTGACGAAAGATGTGGCCTCTACCAATATCAGCCTATTTTATGCTTACGAATGAGCCCACATGCTAAAATACGGTCGACCTTTTCTGAACACACTGAACTGACTCACAGTAATGCAGGATTGCGATTAAAGAAGTGGCTGACTTGGGTTAAATTGCGTTAATTTCGCGTACCTGCTTTTCACAGCGTGGGCCAGTTGAACTATTAGGGGAGAATATCTTGCAAACTTCTCTCTTCGATAACGTCAGAGAACCTTTCATTGCGTTCCTTCGAATTTCAGGCCACTTCGGGTCATTTGTGAGCAGCAAATTCTTTCATGACGGGTACGGTTAAATTGCGAGAGCTGAATTGCATAGCAACATTCTTATCATAATGCAATTCATAATGCATTCATAATGCAAATCATAATGCTAATATCATAATGCAAATCAGAATGCAAATCAATGCAAATCAATTATCACAATGCAAATCATAATGTAATTCAAATAAAGAAAGATATAGGTGCGGCTCTATTACTGCTTTCAGCGGCACACGGAGATCGGCGAATATCAGCGCCATCTGCGATCAAACCTATGCGACACTGCGAGAATGCACATTCCAAAAAAAAGTTACGCGTCTTAGGATTCGATCCCGAGACCTCCTGGACCGTTGTTGACGTTGCTAAACATCACAACACACACACAAATTGACATTATTCTCTACCTTATTTCACTAGTTGAAACATGTGCTCCACTTAGCGATGAGAACAGTTACTGCAATCTTCGCGCAAACCTACGGCTATAAGAAATCCTCGCAGCTGTCACGCTTAAATAGGTATCTTTTAAGGCCTGCCATTCTCACCAAAAGAGCCCTCACATTGGTAATCAGGTTTGCGTGGTAATTTGGCGAAACGGAGGCCGAATCCTGAAAATTTTTAATTTTTGCGAAAAAGCTGCCCATTCCGCAGTAACTCATTCATATGCACGCCGCGACTCCGAATGCTGCCGATTCCTGCAGAAGATTGCCTCTTCCCAGCGCAACTCAATAATTGCCATGTAAAGACTCTTTTGACGGGCATGGTGTAATGAGTTCCGTGCACTCCTTATGGTCCCGAATTGGCAGAATAGCAAAAACGTTGGCCTGATGTTTGAAATCTGCTGAGACAAAAATCACAGGATTCCTCTTTTTGCCCATTTCATGTCACCCATATTTTGTCGCACCCAGTTGTAAACCGAGTTAATTGGAATATTCTATTTTGAGTGAGATATAATTGACTGTCATTTGCCAATTACGCTAACGAGCAGCCGAATATTCCCATTGTCAAATTGGAATGACTCTGGTCTATGGGCTCTATGGGCTTCTCAGGCAATGTTATAATTGATTGTTATACTTATTATTCAAATGCCATCAGAGCAACAATATTTTGGATGAGTTGCGCTTTCACAGAAACCCCAATTAAAACACGAACAAAGTAGTAATTGATTCGTGTCCTGATGATCTCCTTATTGTGTTTGGACGCACACAATTCAGCGTGTATGCAACGCATTCTGGCAATCTAAATCCATACGTATAGCAACTACAGGTCGTATTTTAGTCACTAACCTTTGTTCCATTTGAATATATGAGCTGAGAATGCTTCACACTCTTCGATTTAAATACACAGAAAAACTTTAATTTCTATGCCGAGAATAAATTTTTCGGCAGAGTTTTCATTGTTGAAAGAATTCTGAATTCTATCTGAGCACACTTGGGAGCATTCTTAGCTCATATCTTCATGTGGAATGAGGAGTACAATGGACGATTCGTTATTCAACAATGCCACTTCTACATTGAGAGTACGCGAAATTGGCCTTCCTCGAAGCTTCCCAGGTCGTATTTTATGCTGTTATTGCCGACTCCTTTCATTTTGAGTTTCGTTCTCCAATTTATTCGTGGGGTGCGATAATTTCCGGATTAATGTTAATGCGAGGTTGAGAACAAAACGTTCGCCATTTTTGTAGTGAAATGGCAATTGTTTACTCCGCAATCTCGGATTAGTGTTGATCCAAATTTGATCACCCCACGGTTACTACAGAGGGCTTAGCTTAATCTTTCCGTTCAACTATTAGTTGAACATTTAGGGCTCTGTAATGTTGGGAATTTTTAGCACGCGCTATAAAACTTGGAGAGCGATGCTTCGAGTGTGTTCATATCTAAAAATCGATTCTACACATAAAGCTTTGAGGTCTGTGCTCTATTGCCGCAAATATTTGCGTTTGAGCACATGGCCAACCTCCGTGTCGGTTGCATCAACACGATCAGGCCTAAAAGACTGGAACGCCCTCCGACCAAAATAGGAAAGTGGCACTCTCGGATTCTCTCATGTGTTGGCCACATCACAAACAGATGTGAGATCTTACCGAATGACGCGTGCCAATGCATACACGGAAGCAGGATGTCTGATGACATATCCAACTGCGACTAAAATCGTCTGCTCGTGTTTGCGCTGCAACAGTCTGTTTGTTAATTTCAACCTGCGTTCGCATGTCATTCGAGTCATTCGACGGCAGTTGCCTTCAGAATATTAATTTCTTCATCGAATAATTTCTATTGCTTCCAATTGTGTGGAAGCATTTGCCAAATGCGCAACGAGTGCAGGATAAGGAGGGCCTGTATCCCCCAAAAGTTATTTAAGGGTGGTCGACATATTTTGCTCCGGATGGGTGGTACGGTATCCTATAAAACGAGTTTATTCCAACTCGTATGCACCACACGGTGCCCTCCCCACTTACCCACTTCTTTCACAGATGAAATCTCATAACCTTAGAAGTTTCTAGCAGTTAAAGAAAGCAGGTAGCAGGAACAGAAACACCTGGTAGCAGGAACAGAAACAGTTGGTAGCAGAAACAGAAACAGTTGGTAGCAGAAACGGAGACAGCTGGTAGTAGAAACAGAAACAGTTGGGAACAGAAAGAAAAAGAGTTGGTAGCAGAAACAGACACAGCTGGTAGTAGAAACAGAAACAGCTGGGAACAGAAACAGAAAGAGTTGGTACGAATAGCAGAAACAGACACAGCTGGTAACAGAAATAGACAGAGTTGGTAGCAGAAACAGAAACAGCTGGTAGCAGAAACAGAAACAGCTGGTAATAGAAACAGAAACAGCTGGGTAGAAACAGAAAGAGTTGGTATAGCAGAAACAGAAACAGCTGAGAGCAGAAACAGAAACAGTTGGAAGTATAGAAACAGCAAAGGCTGGGAAACAGGAGCGTGATGGGTGCAGAAACAGGAAGAGGTGGGAGTGGGAAGAATAGACACAGAAACAGCAAGCCGGGAACAGCAACAGAAACAGTTGAGAAAACAGAAACAAAAACAAATGGGAGCAGAAACTGGACTTACCAGAACCAAAATAGACTAGAACTAACAGACTAGAACCGATAATCAAATTCAACATAGGTCGTCCCCATTTCAACTCACCCTCAGGTGCAACCGTTGTGCACAGAAATAAAAATTCCGCACACAAAACTCTGGCTGTTGAGTTGAACCTGAGGGATAGTTGCAATGGGGAAGACGGCCTGAGTCTTCTAAGGGCTTTCGATTCAGGACAACGTCTAACAATATGCAAATGCATTTCATCCTTTTTCCAAACCTCCCCTCCAATTAAAAAACCTTTTGACGCCACTGGAACCATGGAGTCGATATACGCTTCCCCAACATTGAAAGACGTGGGTATACTATCAGGATAGAAAGGGGGAATGAGTGAAAGGATAGGTGGGAGAGGCAGCCCAGTAACACAACACATTCATGCGTCTTTTCCACTTGTCCTCCGTTGCAAAAAGAGTTAGAGGAACAAAATTTAAATTTTTGGATTTGTCACAGCAGCTGGTGACAGTTGCCTATACATATTCCTACTCGGCATAGCGTCGCAGTGGAATTGTGGTCGTGTGCTGATGATGCACTGGAAAACATGGCACCAAAATTGAATATTAATTGCGTCACTTCGAGTCAATGGCCGTCGCACATCGGTCAACAGTGTTATTTCAACAGTGCGTGCATCATGTGGAATTGGCATTCCCCTGCGCCAGAAGTCGATTTCGGTTGCGTTGCGTTTCCATGGGAGAAGCCTGTCGTTGATGTCGTTAATTTTTGGGGATGTTTTGATGGCAACCAAGCTGCAGGTTGATAAACAACCAACAGACGAAGAACAACAAGAAGAAGTGTTGACAACAAGAAGAGGGGGGACAACAGGAAGTGCGTTGAGAAGCAAAAGCCAGAGAGAACTGGTGGGTTTAGGTCAGGTTTGGCTGTCTCAGATTCTGTCATGTTAATTCAGACTCTGTCAGTAATTTTGGGTAATTTTTTGTTCAGCAAATTTTACCTCTCTACATACAAAATATCATGGGAAAAACCATTGGATTTTTACATGCTTGAAATGGCCTTTTAACATCAGAAATTAAAAATGGGAAAATTTTCAAAAGATACATGATATTTATGCCTATGCTCCCATCTGCGAATTTTTGTAAGGATCCATGTGTGAATTTTTTACCAAGGATCCATCTGTGAATTTTTTCCCCAAGGATCCATCTGTGGATCTTTCCCCAAGGATCCATCTGTGGATTTTTCCCCAAGGATCCATCTGTGAGTTTGTTTCCCAAGGATCCATCTGTGAATTTTGTTTCCCCAAGGATCCATCTGTGAATTTTCTTCCAAGGATACATCTGTGAATTTTTTCCCAAGGATCCATCTGTGAATTTTTTCCCCAAGGATCCATCTGTGGATCTTTCCCCAAGGATCCATCTGTGGATTTTTCCCCAAGGATCCATCTGTGAGTTTGTTTCCCAAGGATCCATCTGTGAATTTTTTTCCCCAAGGATCCATCTGTGGATTTTTTCCCCAAGGATCCATCAGTGAGTTTGTTTCCCAAGGATCCATCTGTGAATTTTTTTTCCCCAAGGATCCATCTGTGGATTTTTCCCCAAGGATCCATCTGTGGATATTTTCCCCAAGGATCCATCTGTGAGTTTGTTTCACAAGGATCCATCTGTGAATTTTTTCCCAAGGATACATCTGTGAATGTTTTACCAGGATCCATCTGTGAATGCAATTGCTAAGAATTCCAGGGATGCGGTGCCCGTTGCATCACGTCTTCGTTTCCATCTGATGCGTTTCCACGATGTCGCACATGCTTAGAACGAACTTTTGGGTTTATCAGAATCAACGGCCTGCGCTGATAACTGCCGAATTACTGGGACTTTACGGTACACCTTTTTTCTGCACATATCCGTAAAACGCAAAGATCTTAAGGCCGTCCCGATGGGAACCCCGCACTGTGTTACTCCTACTAAGGGCAGTCAATAAGTAACCTCCGTTTGTTTTCTGTGGGAGAATCATTCCCAATAATGTGCACCACGTCTAGGTTCTGGGTCCACGTGAGGTTCCACGTGAAGTTCTGGGTCCACGTGTGGTCTAGGTTCTGGGTCCACATGTGCACCACGTCTAGGTTCCCCACGTCTAGGTTTTGGGTTAATGAAACCCCAGATATCAGGACAAGGCTTTGCGGCAAGTTTATTTTCCCATTGGCGAATCACAACCTTTTTGAAGCTTGCATACTGTCAAGCAGGATATACCGCGCAATTGTGTTCTTGAAATTTGAGAAATGAGCTTCTGATTTCAGACAGAGTTTCAGCACACTTTATGAAAGGTCCGAATTATGAGAACTACAAGCATTGCTGGGTCGCGAACGAAGTCTCAGCTGTCCCAGGAGGGACGCTGTCAAGATACACATTAATTTCATAACTAAAAGGTGATTCATGTAAATTTTGAGAGGTGTAAGACGAGTGATGCCTTTGCAATTTCGAGATTGGACAGTGTGGGAGTAAAATAAGCCGAGGGAGGAGGAAATGTAGGTAGGTATGTGGTTTGTGCACACACCCGCATAGTTAAACAAAGCTCGCTACAAAAGTTAGCGACATGCAAATCAGTTTTGAAAGGTTTTAGATCGAGGTGCGGCGGTTTTCGCGCGAAATTCGACCGGCCACACCGCGTTTCCAAGTGGGTCGGTTTGGCGCATCAGAAGTTTTCAGTGTGCATGGCGGCTGACTAATTTTGAGATATGGCAACATTTGGTCGCTGAATATCCCTCCGATCCTGAGGGTCACTGAAACGGACTGTCTTACTTAAGCGACAAAGTTGCATTGGACTAAAAGGAAGGTGTTAATAATTGTGGAAAATTAATTCAAATTAATTTACATTCAGAAATAACTCTCTCATAAATCTACGAGAGCCTAACTGTGGGCCTGTCACTGGAAATGGTGGGGGCGTAAAGGGCGGATGGAGCCTTATTTACGCGATAGTAGCTGCTTTACCTCATGCGATATTCCCCTTTTCAGCATCGATGCACATGCTCACGCGATGCCAAGGCAGGTATCGAGTTCTTGCTCAATAAAAAATGACAGACAATTGATGATAGAAAAAAATGATAGAAAAAATGACAGAAAAAAATGACAGAAAAAAATGATAGAAAAAAATGACAGAAAAAAATGATAGAAAAAAATGACAGAAAAAAATGATAGAAAAGACAATATTTCCACAAATTTTTCACATAAAACACGTTTATCCCCTTTGAAAAGATAGCATGAGTTTCATAGTATTTCAGCACACACTTGAAACACGTGGAATGTTAACGAATAGTCCATTCAGGGAAACATATCTGATTCATCGCGGGTTTCTGGCGGTTTCAACCGACGTAAACCCCGCTGCACCCATCAAACTCGAAAATTTGATATTCAGATTTTTCTTTCTTGGTTTTGCGTTGGATGAAAACAATGAAATATGTCCACAAGCTGCAAATAATCGAATATTGTCTGTTGCGTTTGTATTTCACACTGCAATCCACCTGCACCGTTCCCGGTCTCTCTCATCATCCCGCGAAAACAAACATAAACTTTGTACGAAGCCCATGCAAACATTTCCAGGGAAGGGAAACAGATTTCGTAAAATATATTTTGATAGACTGCGGATGAAGGAAGGATTAATCTATTTAACTGTGCATGAAACCATGCTGCCAGAATAAGGTGGGATTTCACTGATCAAGGCACACGGTACGACACCACAAGTCTGCAGCAGCACACGTTGGAAATTCTCCTTCGAGCGAAGCTCCTAATCCTCCAGGAGAAGTTGAAACTCGAATGGGAATGGGACCCTCTGCAACATCCACAGTATTTTCTTAGGTGTCCATTCCTGTAAAATCTTCATTGCCATAGATGGGTGTTTCGGACAGATCCTTCCGCTCCTGGTCCGATCGCATGCACACGCATTTACTTCTGACATCAGCCATGGTCCCGCCGAGGTTCTGCAAATATCAACTGAGAGCAGCTGCTCCAACGCCCGCCGCAACAGGCACCCAATCAATGGGTCCCGGCGTGGTTTTGGCATTTCCCGAGAACAAACGCAACGAAAAGTGCATCCAAGTCTCTCATTTCTTCGAATGAACCTCGATTTTAGTGCTTTTTATGTCAAATCACGGCAAATTTAATCGCTCTCATTTTATTCGGCCATGATCCCTAACCATATCTTTGTAATTTTGAACCATCTTCAAAAATAAGCATTAGAAACCGTTAAATTCCCGACCATTGCTACAATTAAGCACAATTTGAACAGCGCTACAGCAAAAAAGTTGGGAATTAAACTGAATCCTGTTTGCACACAATTATTCGTCTCTCCATGTCTTTTCTGTCGATATCAAACAATGTCCATGTTTCTCATTTGAAATTGTTATAAAATGCTTCGAAATTCAGACTATTTCCGCATTGGTCCCAATGCTTTTGCTGCGGTTCGTGCCAATCAGATGGCGCCTAGCGACCGAGACCGATTATGGGTACCAACGTGATTTTCCACCACCTGACCTGTTCTCATTCTGGTATACTCTAAATGGAGTTCTATGGACAGATTAATCTTCCTTCGCGTTAAGAAGGTTTCCAAGCGAGAATTTTCTTAAACGATTGCATTTATACAACAACGGAAAAAATAATAAAATTGAAGGAAGTCCCGCTTGAGTTTTTCAACGCTGAGAGAGATCCTGTTAAAATGGCCAATTGGGTTCCTTCCATTCAATACAAAATTTGATCCTCGATCCCTATCTTCCAAGCAGGGATAGAAAGTTTGGGGACCATTTCCATGGCAAACCATCATTTCAATATGATTGAAAATGTTTGTCAAACTTCCAAAAATCAAAATGGAATCACTTATTTTCGGTTGACGTTTTTTTTCTTGCAAATGTTTCATGACAATTTGACACATTTCCGACCCACATGCGAGTGATATCAAATGGCCAGCACTTTCAAACACTTCTGCCAAACTATCGTCAGATTCAGTTCAAAATCATGAATTCGAACGCGCATCAACTCGTGCCAAACGTTTGTGCAAATTTGGCGCCACTTCCCAAGATGTCAAAAGTACCTGCCAAACTATACCAAATTGCCAAATTACAACCACTTTCGAGCAAAACCTAACATACGTGCAAAACTGAGAACACCTTCGCGCAAAATGATTAGTTACTGCAAAAATAGTCATCACGAATACTTCCAAACATTTATGCCAAACTAGGTTAGTTTTCATGCAAAACTTTTGAGAGCTCCGTAATCACCTTCGATGAAAGTGGACCCAGAATGTGTCAGATCTACGCGCCGGGATATCACAAAAGCGGACCCAGAATGTGTCAGATCCACGAACCGGGATGCGTATTTTAGGAATGCATACTGATTGGGCATATCCCGATTTTACGCGTGACGAAAAAGTGAAAAATAAAGCTAATCTGACAAAACCTAACGCATCTAGCCAACCTAACCTACCGTAATCTGACCTAACCTAACCTATCCTGATCTTGTTTCCTCGTTTCGAGCGTTTTTTCGCGTTTTTTGGGGTCAGAACTCTAAAAAGTGATAGATGGAAAAATGCCTAAACAGTATGCATTTCTTTAACAGGCATCCGGGATATCGGTGAAAGTGGACTGGGCCGTATCAGCTCCACGTGCCGGTGTATCGATGAACGTGGACCCAGAATGTGTCAAGTCTCATTGAGCGAAGACACTATAACATTGGAAAACTATCCCTGATTGCGATTTATGAAACTCCTGTCTACACATACAAATATTTCATCCCATAGTTCTCAAGCTCATATCCAGCAGGATTTTCGCTGATGCTGCCATAATTATCATCACAATAAGCGCTGTACCTTGGTGTACACAACAGGAATTGAGTGTGTGGAAGAACTTTACTAATCCCTTGTGAAGGTATAGCAGTTATTTTGAATTTTACACGGCAATATTGTGCAACACCTTCTTTTACTTGCCTTGATAGTTTAAGTTGTGCCTTAGTTTAACCTGTGTTTCTTGGCCTGAGTTTCTAACGTGAAACTAATGTTTGCTTTGATTGAATTAGTCCGTGACAACTTTGTAAATTCTTAATCAAACGATATATCAGATACCTACTGTGATGCGCTTTACGGGTTTTCCTGAGAAATCATCACAAAATGATAGTGATGCATGGTGAAAAACTCTCATTCGATGTTGGTTTGGCTCCAAGCCGGAACAGCAATATTGTTGCCTGTGAGCGAATTTCATGTGTGCATACGTTTCCGTGTACGAACGACTCTGTAAATGCATAAGAAACTGCGAAATGCACTTCCATACAGTGGCAAATCCTACGGGGCCGGAGGAGCGACCTCCCTCTTTTTTTGTCAATGTTTTACCGGAAACCCATCAATTTTGCACCTAAAATATGTTCCAAGCCTCAAACGTTCTCGATCCATTGGCGGAATTGATCACCCAGCCAGATCCCTCTCATGTAGGGCTCTGTATTGGATCCCCGCTGGAGGTCTGCCCCAGAGCTCATACCGGAGGCGCCCCTGTGTGCCGTCTCCGTACATGGAGGCGGGATCCGCAACTGAATCCACAAGATTCGCTAGCTAGTGAGTTACGATTATCCAAGTTTTGTCCGCAAAACAAAAAAAAAAGGTTTCCATTTGCCAAACTTTCATTTGATTTGGACAATGAATTTGATGTGAGTCATGGAGCCCTTTTAACTTCAAAATGAAAAATTGATGCATTTTTAAGGAAGTGGGTAAAATGACTCATTGTTTTTGTTCGATTAAAGCTCTGGATAGATTAGCGGCTTCTCAGATTTAGCAGGAACTTAGCAGCACCTCCAATCTGACCAATGTAAAAAAGTTAGAGGCGCCTCGGACCGCCTCTAAAGTCCTGCTAAGTCCTTTCGTTCACAAAATAATACAAAGAATTTCGCGTGGTTCTTCTTATTTTTTTGCAAATTTTTTTCCCAATTTCACCATTGGAAGAGCTTTTCTTTTTTTTCTTTCTTTTGTTTTCATTGAGCCTGCAACAATGTTTTTATTTTTTATTTTTTGGTTTTCATTCGAATGGTGTTCGGTGATGCTGATGGGAGCCTTTCTTTTCTGCGATCATCAACAGTTTCTCGATTTTTTCGGATGCTCTTCAAAACAATGAATAAAGGACCAGTCGAGTTCGTGAAGGTTCACTTCACTTGTGAAGCATCAAATCGAGGTTGAAGCATATATGCAATCTGCAAAATAATCCTCGGCCGGGAATCGAACCCGGCCTACCCGCACAGCAATCGCCACAGAACACAGAGCTGCGCTCGGAATTTTTCAATAGGTTTTCTTGTCGCATCCTGCAGCAGATGGGGATATTGAATCGGCGACAACATCTGTCAAGACAGCACCCACCCACTTTTGAAAATATTTGATCATTCGCTGCATTGTTTAACGCTCTGACCGTGATTGAGACAACAAAAATGTTGTTGCCTCGTTTGCGCTTCTTTTTGGCAGACGTACTTCCTCCTTTTGCTTTTCAAGAAGTTCCCACACCCCTCATCATTTTCAGAATGTGTGGATCATTTTTTCTTACATTTAGAGAAGGCAGACTGTAAAAACAAAAAAAAACGACACAACGGCCCAAAAGAAGTCAAGGGCCGAAAATTCCGGCTCCGCGAGGCAGAGTGGTCACCATCTTTCAAAGACAAGAACAAGTAAAAATGTGCACAAAAAGGATCAAAAGGGCAGAGCAGCAGTGGATCACGAGTGTAGGGGACAATCGAGCCCCAACAATTTGGAGGAATTTTGGGTATAGTCCAATTTGGATGACAACAATTCGGTTTATTCTGTAAATTTAACAAAAGTATATTTTGAACTGGAGGGGGCACGGTCTCTCCAGCCTTCTTGTTGTATCCGTCCTTATGGGTAACTTTCAAATCCTGAGATAAAGAATTTGTGATGATAAACCGCAAAATTACCAACCTTTTGTTGAAAATACCCTGCTGAAGGCGCATTTATCGCGGCTTCAAAAAAACGCACAAAATGCGGGTGCCTGTCTCACGATGGTTTTAGGTACCTATCTCACGATGCTGTTCACGGCATCGCATCGACAGAGTTTTGCTGTTCCTTTTTGACAACAGCAACAATAAGCATGCAAAATGTTCATGCCCACTACCATTGCCCACCACACTGTCAAAATCCACAATTTCCAAACTGAAACAATTTATATTAACCAATTTAAATGAACAAACAACTTTGAAAAATTTTGCGTCGTCCTGTTTCGAACTCGGGACCTTTGAACTGCGAGGCGAAAGCGGAAGCGGAACACTGAGCTACACGAACCAATTGAAAAACTGAGTCATAAAAGTCAACTTGATTCTTCGCCTCACGCGTCTGTTTCAGTGCGTTTCTATGTCTGCTGTCGCACAGGGTATTTGAATAAGAACTTTTATCCTGCCAGCGGCCTGCTCGCAACCTGCCAAAATCGTCCTGCTAAGGATCTGCTAGCTTAGCAGCTTCTAAATTTAGCAGGTTGATTTGAATAAGGTCCCTGGCCTATAGCAGTTAGGGGCGCTGAGGCAGATTCGAGCAATGGGAATTTCGAATACTCCGCTGCGTAAGACAGGGATACTCAATGGCAAGACAAACACTCTCTCGGGGAGAGTACCATTTAAAAATACAGGCGAGATTTTAACCATGTCAAAATACAGGTGAAATAATGGAGTGGTGCGTATAGTACGAGTACCGTTTCAAAATACATGCTTTTTTTATTATTATAATAATCACAAGAAGTTTATCCTGGCAACGGTCAATTAATTGGCGCAGCCAGTTAAAAAAAAAGCAGCAAAAGCTTTGTCAGGTGATTACAAAATGAGAAGAAGAGAAAAACAGAGAGTGCGCAAAACATATGCAACTAATAAGTAATTCAAACAAACCAGGGAAAGAAACCTATTCAAACACGAACCAGTAATGCAACAAAGGGGAACGAGCAAAAGAAACATTTAGATTCTAATGACTGGTTCGAGTCAAAATGCATGCTTGATGGCGTAAAACGTGAAGATTACTGTGCCGTTCCAATTTTGAGGTGAAATTTTACACTGAAGTAATGTGTTGCACAAACCATTTCAAATTATTAGCGTTTTATGAACCGACGTTTAGGTATTTATGGACCAATCTCGAAAAACCATTTGAAATACTAGAGCAACAATGAATTTGTGCGCTCTAGCGCAACTGTATTTCACAATACCACCATGTGGGTATCATGTGAATTAAAGTGTGAAGCAACATGTGAATTAAAGTTTAATACCTAACCATTTCTGGATTAGGCATCATTTCAACCATTTCAGCCATCTTTATCAGCCATTTTAACCATTTCATGAGTCTGTCACAACACAATACGTGAGGTGATACATTGAACAGCCCCCCCCATTTCACGAACAGGCGTCACGCCGAGATGATTAGCTATAGTTGGCATAGTAATTTCCTGTAGTTCAGGCGTTGGTTCCATTTGTGCGTCATTGAATTTTCAGCTTAACGTATTTTGCTCTGATGTTTCGATCTTTCTCCGTTTTTCTGCTACTGAGAATTTCTAAAAGATGCGTTATTGCACATGAATTTCCATGATAGAATATGGGCAATAATGGCCTATCTGCATGACGCATATCTTTCACTAATGAAAAAGCGAGAGAAGTAGTGTCCATTTGCATTCATTTAATTAGATTTTGAAGTGATTTATAGCTTGACAATCTAAAAAGTAAATGCGTATGGTGCCGGCTGTTGGTGTCGTCCGCAAATCCGGACAGAAGTGAAAATAACAAGCAGCCTGGAACCGCAATTCTAAACATTTCAAGCGAATGGAAAGCGGCACCTGGTTGGACACCCGCAACCCCCCACTACCCCTCCAGGTCTCCCGCTCACCCTTTTATTACTGTTCACTATAGCTTCCATCCTTACCTACTGAAATAATTAAACGCTACACACTAAATTGAAGAATTTTCATATTTTGCCTGTCACACTTCATTACGCCGCGGCCCTTTCTCTGTTGGACGGGCGACATTGACTCCTTGATCGGACAATTCATCTGGAAGCAACATTTACATTTTTGATCGATACTTTTTGCTGCTGAAACATGACTAATCGCAAATCATTTTTAACACGCACAATAATTAAGATTCTGATTTCAGTCCTTCACTTAGGTACAGCTAAGAAATCTAGGAAAACGACAGCGAAAAACATCACCTCGGAGTCGGTCGTGCCAGAGAGAACGTTGGCAATCCCTGCAAATGTGTGTTGGCCTCTTGCTTTGAACATCGAGAGACAGTACTTTTTTGTGTTCTGAATTGAAACAAATACTGCAAACACAGGTGAAACCAACGAGATATCGACAAATGGAGAGTGACCGACGGGCGGGGCCTCACCAATTCGAAATGCAGACATTGCGGAAGACTTGGCCCTAACCACCTATTGGTGGGCATGGAATGAGTTTTTGATGAGTTTCAATAGTTGCAAACATCGTTTCAAAAATCGTTCTACATGGCCAAGTTTTAAACCTATTCAGGCGATCATCACTTCACTTGATAGCCAAGGAAACGCGGAATGCGCTCAATCGGATTATTTCCATGAATTTGCTGGCAAATATACGTAAGTACGCCTTTGAAAAGTTTGCATATTTTAATGTTCCTTGTCAACAGAGTGAGCTGTTATTCAAAATTTTACGCTGTAAGGTGTGATCGACATGTGAGAAAGTTGTAGGTAAATGTATTTTCTTTCGATTGACACCAAAATCACCTTTTTGATGACTGTTGAGCCCCAAATCTGTTGCCGAAAGTGCGAAAGTTCTCCAAATTGAAGAAATTTGCGGTCCATGCAAATTGCACTGTCTTTGGATGAATATCTTTCCATTGCATTGACAGCTCAGTTGCCGAAAATTTCGAAGAATCTTTGCACTTTTGGGGCAAAAAGTCTGGCCCAGCCATTTCGGTTTTTGTTTCGAAGAAAAAAAACTTTACTCATTTTCTTTCTTCGCCCCTTCG
>JASGXE010010071.1:0-16388 GCA_030068105.1 Sinentomon sp. SZTP_YWyxl
CGAGGTTAGTTGAACATCATTTATTGACTACCTACAGCAGACGACGTAAAGTCGTCTCTCCTTTTGTCAATGTGCACGCCAAAAGACTGCGTCAAATAGTCTTAAAGCTGACAGCTGGCGGTGCTCGTCATGGCAGTGGAACCCTGGACGTGAGGTCCTGCACTGGTCATGAAGCTACCACATGTAGAAGTGTGATGTTGTTGCTGGGAAGCATGAGGGAAAGGTAACACATTTGTCAAAACTGCCTGTGCAGGGCCATCTGCACAAAGGTAAGTAGGAGTCCGATCGGCCTGCCGAAACGCTGGAGCGTCTCACCCGGAAGCCTCCTCCAACTCTAGCTGGGTGAGGGTGACTGATGAGTGCCCCAGTGAGGCGAGGTTAGTTGAACATCATTTATTGACTGCCTACAGCAGACGACGTAAAGTCGTCTCTCCTTTTGTCTATCTGAAACCCTTGCTGTTCCCGATTACTTTGGTCGCCATGACCATACTTCCAAGATCCGCTTTATCAACCTTCTAAGAACATTTTTAGTATTCTTTCATTCCCAGCCATTGTAGACTGGAATCGTCTATCCCAAATTCGGTGGTTCCTTTCTGACTCGTCCCTTTTCCGAAGTTCCTCATCTGTTTTTTCTCTGGCATTCGTAATGAAACTACTCTTCTCTCCTAGGGGCCCAAATAAGACCTGGGATTAGATTCGATCCGGTGCATTACGAGGGGTTGATAAAGATTGGCAATTGGCATGTCCGGGCTCATTTTCATTCACAAGGTTTGGTTCGTTTTCTTGTCTTTTATTTGCTTTTGACATTCTTTTGCCTGCCACATATTCGATGCTTCTGGTTGATGGCCAACAACCAATTTCTTTGAAGTTGCCTATACTTGAAATCTATTTTTGGGCACCCTCCATCTGCCATATTGGAAATGACGCATTTGGTCTAGGCTGTTCAATTTTTGACTAAATCCTGAATGGATTCATTTTGACATGGTGCTTACATGCACTGAATATTTTGTGCGTCTTTCCTTGGCATTGGATTTTATCTGACTCCGGACTTTGACGTCCTCTGAATGCAATGCGTCGGCGGGGGGACTCCGTCCCGTTTAAAAAAAAAAGATGAGGTCAGGGAACGGGTCAGTGACTCATGCCCAGACCTAAGCCGGGAACCTGCCCGGAGTCGGCGGCCCATGTTGGTGGCCCCCTCTGCGTGGTCAGTGCAAACCTTTTTCACGCAGCTGGGAAGAGGGAGTGTGCGTACTGCTGGCGAACGCCGCTGGTGCTTCCGTGACTCCCTGCGCTAGTTAACCGGCAGTTGTTGGACAGCGCTATCGCCGCGCGACTGACGCAAGGCGAACCCATTCCCCCGATGTAGTGCTCCGGAAAGACTACCTAGGAAAGGAACCTATGTGGGTCTAACTGTGTTATCTTCTACTTCTTTTTCTTCTGTCTAATCTCATGTTGTTGGCTTTGTTTCTTCATTTCATCATTTCCCTACCTTCTTCCTTTTTTTCACCTACCTACCTATGTCTCACTTTTATTCGCTTTTTTGCATATTTTCATTTGAGATTGCGAATGGGTATGTTGTGGTGTGCGTGTGTGCTGGTTCATGCTGCATGCTTGATGCTGATGGTGGGGAGGTCTTGTTTGGGTCGCGTATGTATGACTGTTGTGTGCCTGTATTGAATGCTATATGACTAGGCCCCGTCCACATTCCGATGATATGTTTTCCACACTCCTATATCTACCCTCCTAACCCCTCCTTCCTTTACCCTTTCCTATCCTTAGGAATATTGCAGCCGACGGTCGCGTGTCCTTCCCTTCCCTCCCTTCCCCTTCCCAGGTATGTGATGACATTTGCTGTCATATGTGAGAACTTGATGTTCTCCATTGACGATTGCCTTGTGGCATAATAACCTGCTGAAAGCAGCGTCTGATACCTATACCTTTTTCCTATATTCTGGAACCCAATGCATAATGGAATGCACAACCCATTTTTGCTTTTGTTTCTCCTTGCCTTTTTATCTTTCCCTAAACCCCTGGGGTGTTGGGTACAATATCCTTGTTCACCACTCTCTGACGCCCTACCCCCGCATAGGGCTGTGCGAATCGGCTTTCGAATCGAATCTCTCGAATCGAATCCTGCTTCTTCGAATCTCGAATCGAATCCGAATCCCTTCGCCACTTTCGAATCGAATCTTCTCGAGTCGAATCGTTAAGTTCGAATCGGCATCGAATCGAATCGCTTTCTCGAATCGAATCGAATCTCCTTTCGAATCTTCCTAATTTTATCTCAGGCACATTAATTTCCCAGCATAAAGCATGCGTAAATGTGAATCAAGTTGGTAGGTAGGTTAGGTGGTACCTACCTACTTGTCTCAACCAAGTAATAGAGGTGCTCCATACCCATTCGATACCGATATCATCGATACCTATACCAAAAGTATCGACACCGATACCAGTCGATACCTCTCCCAAAAAATATCGATACCGATACCTGGAACACGAAATCGATACCTATACCGATATCAAAACTCTCGATACCGATTTCGAAACCTGAAAATTTTGTTCCGAAGTCATGATTCTGTTTTCTGAAACTTTGCTGTTTTCTGAGAACCTTGCTTGGCACCTTTATGTCATGAAAGCCTGTCCAAAACAGCATATCTGATAGGTAACTATAGGTACCTACCTAGGGCCTACACTGATCGTTACCTAGGTATCGTATCGATACCTACCTACTTGACTTTCTACATTTATTATCTATCATGGGTGAAGTTGACCTGATCATGCGGTAGGTAGGTAGGTATAGGTAGTAGGCCTATTGGTGGGTAGGTACCTACCTACCTAGTTCCTTGACAAGCAACCCCATGATGCTTCGCGAAACGACTGTGTGTCTCTTTTCATATCGCACTTGACGGAAGGGTCTCATTCCCCATCGCACTTGTCGGAAGGGACGAAGATCCATTACCTGTCAGAACTTTTCGCCAGCAATCGTTGATTAAGGAATTTGAGGCCAGAGCACAAATGCAACACTAGCAGGAGCTGACCTCAAGCAGCCCAAGGCACTGCCAGCAGGTTAGGTGCCTACCTACTTGCAGACCTACAGCATCCTGCACCACAAAAAGGACTGGTGCCATTCCAGTTGGTGAATTACTACTACCACTACCAGCATGCTGTTGCCCTAACAGTTGCCAGTACTCAGGAGCACCAAAAATGACAATAGTCAGGTAGCTAGGTACCTAGGTTACCAACATATCTGTGGGTAACGAATACCTGCCAGCAGGACGACCAGCCCCAGTAGGTAGGTACATTGCAAGCAAGGCAATTTGCAGCCTTTGCTCACAACCAGGAGGTAGGCCTGGTGCCTCAAGAGCACAACCAGCAGAGCATATCTCCACTTTCAGCAGCCCAAGTGCACTACCAACAATTGTGTATCATTGTTCAAGCGACGTACCAGGAGGTCTCCAGCAACTCCAGGGCACAACCAGCTTGGTACCGAAGAGAGTCGCAATAAAATTATCAGCAAGTTACCAGCTTGTTCTGAAAACTTGAAGCGTCCTTGATACACGCGTCCTTGAAAAAAATAAAAAAACGACAAAAACATCACAAAACAGAAACACCAATCACTCACGGCGGCGGCCATCTTGTTTTCGTCATGCACAAGACGGCCGTCGAAAATTGCGACTTTTTGCTTCCTCAGGTTTGAAAGAAGCAAAACCGTGCATTTCGACCAATTCGGAACAAATCAATTCCAAAGACGGTGGCCATCTTGTTTTCGTCACATTCAAGATGGCCGCCGAAAATTTGCGATTTTTGCTTCTTTCTGTTTGGAAGAAGCAAAACCATGCATCTCCACCAATTCTACACCAGTTCCAAGAAATTGCGGCATGCCACTTTTTCATCTGAGCGCTTCTTATCAGGAATACAAGCTCACTTCTCCAGTGTCCAGCTTTTATATGCAGCTGATGCTTCTCAACAGGTTGCGATTTTGGTGGTGGGCGGAGACTCTGCCCACCTTCCGGATCCAAGCGTCCTTGAATTCCCCTGTTGTGCAATGTCTGATGTTCAAGGTGGTTGGCTTGAAGTCCCGCCCCCAACTCTTTTACAAGCCAATCATCAATGCCTAACAGGGCCCAAGCTGTATAAAAGAGACTGTTGCAGGAGTGGTGATCATCATTCATCTTGCAGAGCAGGATGGAAGCAGTTGGGTCTGACTGCTCTGGGAATCGATGTTGGTACCGATAATTTCGATACCTGAAGTGTCGATACCGATACCGATTCCGACACCAACATTTTTTTTTTGCAAAAAGTTTTCAAATTTTTTATTTGAGATTCGAGATTCGATTCGAATTTTTTTCGAATCCTTCAAGAATCTCGAATCGAATCCTTTTCTTCGAATCTCGAATCTTGATTCGAATATCAGCACATTTCTCGAATCGAATCTCTTCGAATAGAATCGGGCAAGATTCGAGATTTTCGAATCGAATCTTCGAATCGAATCAAGATTCGCACAGCCCTACCCCCGCATTCACACTCGCCCCCTCATCCCAATTTTGGACCCTCACTACCATGTCTCTGCCCATTGACCTAAGCCCGTTCCCAAACGCGAATTTCCAAATTCCAAACAAATCGCATGAATTTCGACCAATCAGATGCAAACCCGAATTAAAACCGCGTTTACGAGATCTAAAGCTTATCTAACCTAACCTGACCTAACCAAACCTAACCCAACCTAACCCAACCTTTCCTCTTCCTGGTGTCAACAACTGCCACTGGTGTCAAAAACATTTCGGTGTTTAAAAAAACAAAAATCTAAAATTTTTACTCCAGGCAGGATTCGAACCACCACCACCACTGGCCCCTCCTGCAGCGGCAGCAGGCTGTCTAGACCACTCGGCCACAGAGGCTGCTGCCGGAATTCGCTTCGGAAAGGTGTATTCATGAAACAGTTTTTATAATTGCGTCATTACGATTTTGCTCGCATCCGATTGGTCGAAATTCATGCGGTTTGTTTGGAATTTTTTTTGGAAATCAGCTTCCCAAACCCTCATGATCTCTGAAATTTTCGCGAAATGCGTCGTCTGCTTGCACCGAATTGTTGCGCGAAAATGAATTTCGCCGCAAAAATTCGTCTTTCGCCGAGCGCGAATTTTTGTGAAGCGACATTATCGCTCGGATTCGGATTCGAGTCGCTCGAATCCGAATCCAGTGGTCCGAATCCATACAGGTCTTAGCACATGAAGGATGATGAAGTTCTGTACAAATATTGCTCGTCTCGCCTGTCTGATGGCCATATTTTATGCTTCCCTGTCTGCACCTAAGGAAGTATTTATTGCACTCCAACCACAGTATTTCCAAACAATTCATGTGCTTCCACACAATGTTCCTGAAACGATCAAGTGCCATTTTATGAGATCAATACAATTGGACAGTTTTTGCAAAAATCGGTTCCTTCTAGTGCAATTAAACTTTTCAATTGGACTACTGGTTTTACTTCTTTGTGGTGACATAGAACAAAACCCTGGCCCTGCGAACTTGTCGCCAAGCGGCAGAGTGTCCAGATCATGCAAAGGGGCAGTCACCACTACCAACCCCAAAGACAAAGACAAGTGTAAGCAAGCAAGCAAGAAGGCTAATGCAAGTGATGCTGATGACACCTGGATACAGTGTGACACTTGTGGTCTTTGTCTCTCATTTGATAAATCTGGACTGGATTGCACCTTCGAAGAGGCTCATTCTGTTGATTTTTCTTGCCATGTCTGCCTACTCAAAACAGAAATCTTGGAGCTAAAGGATAGAATCATTAAGTTGGAGGCGATTTGCAACGCCGCTGGTCCAAGACTGGTGGGCAATCCAGTGAACAATCTGGTGAACGACACCATCTCCATAACAAATGATAATCTCGGATCATCAAGTGTTCCTTCACCCTCACCTTGCTCGAACAAATCTCCAACAAGGAATCTTTCTGTGCAATCATCAGCTGTCATAAATGTGGGAAATTCAAACCTCCGTAGACTGTTTCCCCACTTAGGAGGAATTGCCACAAGTGCACGCTTTTCTAGATGGCGTGGGGGCTTAAAAATCTACGAATGTGTACCTTATCTCAGTCAAGCGCTAAATGCTCTGCACAACCATGATAGTGTGTTGTTCAATTTTGTTTTAGGCGAAAATGATGTGATATTTGCAGATGCCTCAAAGATATTCATTTGTTATTCAAAAAAATTGTGTCAGATTTTTTGGTGGCTGCTAGGCTTAAGTTACCCAATAGCACTATTTTGGTCACCATCTGTTCCGTTCCACCTAGGCGATTTTGTTATCCTGAAATAAACAGAAGAATTAACTTAGTTAATGAGCTTTTGTCAGATTTCTGTTCTACCATGGTGAATGTAAACTTTTTGGATTTGCATGCTATTCAGGCTTCTGCCCTTTCGAATGATGGCCTGCATTATTCGGATAGTGGAGCCAAGCTGGTTGCCGATAAAATCGTACAGTCATCAAACAATTTTTTAGGAATTATTCGCTAGGAAAAATTCACAAAAATATTGGATCACAAACTCTCCTATATAGTTTTAATCCTACTGACTCAGCTGGAATTCCAAAAAAATTTGATAGGAGAGTTACTAATGACTCACACTCATTCTCGAGAACCTTTTCAATTTTACTGTTAAATGCTAGAAGCTTCATGCCTAAACGTTTTTCATTGAGGCCTGTTTTCAAATCACTTGATGCTGATTTAATTGCAGTAACTGAATCCTGGTTAGATAGTTCATGCACTGAAACAAATCTCCTTCCTGGGGATTACAAAATTTTTAGACGAGACAGAGCAAGAAATGGAGGGGGTGTCCTTGTGGCAGTGAAGAGTGCCCTCGATCCATCACTTGTATTCACCAGCAAGGATCATGAGCTTTTTGTTGTATCGCTTGGTATCAGTTTTCCCCGAACTTTCGTTTGTCTTTTGTATCGATCTCCATCCAATCATTTAACCGTCTTAAAAGATATTTTCTCTGAGCTGCTGTCATTTTTTCGGTCCCTTAGCTGTAAGCTTTTTGATAACAGACTCTCTCCTTTATTCTTGATTGGCGATTTTAATCTGCCAAGTTTGGATTGGGTACACGATCATCCATTAAGCCAGCTCCCTGAAGGCTTGTTAGAATTCGCTGACTTTTTTTCCTTGGAGCAAATTGTTAATTTCGTTACTAGGCCAAGTACGACAGACTGCAATAAAGTGACGGATTCTGTTTGCGGCAATGTGCTTGATTTGATTTTTCATTCAGCTAAAAATGCACCTCTCAAAAATGTAGAGCCGGTAGCCAACATCAGTGACCATTTCATGCCATGCGAAATTTTCCATAGACCGTGCGAGCTTGCCTGCTCTGCCCCCGGTAATGGCGGTGTCAAACCGTTGTTTCAATCGCTATGATCATCAGGCTGTTGAAAATTTCTTGAAATTTGCGTTAATTGACTTTCTTTCTGTTGACCCATTCAATCCTGTTGAGCTTTGGGAAGAATTTAAAACAATTTGCCACACTGCAATAAACCGCTGGATTCCTTGTCGGCGTTCATCCGACACTTGTGAGTTCCCATTGTGGTTTGACAAAAAGCTAAAAATCCTGTATTCTAATTTACGAAAATCTTTTTCGGTTTGCTTTAAAATTGGGACCACAACCATTAGACACATTTCAAACTTGAGAAAATATCACCTAGCTCTTAAAAATGTGAGAAATCATTCGTATCAAGGCTTACAGTCAATGGTACAGTCTCCACTAAATCATTTTGGCGTTACCATCACAGTCTAACAAAAGATAGTGCTAGAAAGGCTGTTAAGTCTTTGATGGCAAAACATTTCTTAGTGACAGTGATGCATGTGAGGCATTTGCTGTTGAAATTTCCAAGGTTTTTGAAAAAAACGACACTGTTCTTGAATCCTCATCTTTAAAATCCTCTTTTTCCCGAGATGCAAATTTATTCTCTGTGGAAATGGTCCTTCAAACGGTCAAGTCCTTAAAAAGCTCCACATTCAGTTACATTGATGGCATCCCAGCCTCATTTCTAAAGAATCATGCATCAGTCATTGCCTTGTTTCTGGAATGCATTTTGAATTCTTCAATATTGACTGGTGAAATACCCGATGATTGGAAATGCAATATAGTTAAGCCTATCCCAAAGGGTCAGGCTTCTCTTGCCCTTTCATGTTTTCGGCCAATAAGCAGTGTTGCCAGAGGCAGGGATGAGAATATCCCTTTCGAGGGGTCAAAAAATCCCTAAAAACCACAAAAAATCCCTCGATCAATATTTTACGTGAAACGTGGCCGAAGGCCACCAACCCGGGGTCTGGGGCGGGGTTAGCCCCAGCAGGGTTCCGAGGGGCAGCGCCCCTGGCAGGGGGTTCGGGGGACAGCGTCCCCCGTACTCAAGAAATTTTTTGAAATGTAGCACTCTCAGGCTGCTCAGAAATGTGATTTTGGGAACTAGAATGTGCAAAAAGGCTTCCTATTCGCTTTTATCAGATTCATCATAAATGTTCAACCTCGTAAAGAATGGGAAACTTTGCTTGAATATAAAACTGGAAACCTCAACCTGCTGACAGTAACTTCTGTCCTGTCACTTGTGTTCTTGCAAACAATAAACAACAGGTCTTAATTGCAGCATAACACTTCGGGTGGAAGGTGCGCGCTCCATTCTGGCTGCAGTGACAGAAAGGGAGACTTGGTGGCGAGTCTTTCTAGTCCTTCGGAAGGGACTTTAAGAAGGTGGTCCCGTGTGCAAAAAGATTCACCTTGTGCACGTTAAAGAACACAAAGCCCGTCCAAGAATGGCGGCAAGAAACAGAAACACAAAACACAATAAGCCACAGACACATACAGGGGTACCGAACACCATAGTGGCACTTTTTTTTCCCAATCCACTTCCGCATGCGCGTCTCTGATTGGTTGTTGGGATTTCCAGCTAATTTCAACATCCAATTTTCAAAACCTCACTTAACCAAACCTAACCTGACCTAACCTAACCTAACCTGACCAAACCTAACGCTATTGCAACCCCAGTAAGAGTTGCGAAGCGGTGGCAAACATGCCAAATGGCAAAAAGCGGTGGCAATGCAAAAATCCAAAAATTGATGACGTTACAATTTGAGACGACGTGATTGGCTGTTGCGACCTCCTGGTCCGCGGAAGTGGATTGGAAAAAAAAATTATGCACACCAGTTGAGGGAGCATAATTTTTTTCCAATCCACTTCCGCGGACCAGGAGCTCGCAACAGCCAATCACGTCGTCTCAAATTGTGACGTCATCAATTTTGGGATTTTTGCATTGCCACCGCTTTTTGCCATTTGGCATGTTTGCCACCGCTTCGCAACTCTTTCTAGGGCTGCAATAGGGTTAGGTTAGGTCAGGTTAGGTTGGATGGTCAGGTTAGGTTTGGTTAAGTAAGGTTTTGAAAATTGGATGTTGAAATTGGCTGGAATTCCCAACAGCTAATCAGAGACGCGCATGCGGAAGTGGATTGCATGCGGAAGTGGATTGCCAGCAGCGCATACCTCGTGGCTTGCACCGGTTCCCATCAGAACACCGAAGTTAAGCAACGCTGGGCCTGGATGATGCTTGGATGGGAGACCACCCTTGTACCCCAGTTTGTGCTGCTGGAAGGGGGCTTAGTGGCCAAGTCCCTCGTCTCCTTCGGATGAGACGTTAAGCAGGAGGTCCCATGTGCAGCATCACACTGTGCACGTTAAAGAACACCTAGCTCCAAGTCCAAGATAGTGGCTTGGCAGGTTACACAACAGAGAAGCCACATCTCACAAGTCACACATCACTGCTCTGCAGAGCATGACTCTCTCCAGGAAAACCTGCGGGTTGGCGTGTATACGCCGTAAAACTGGTCCGAGTCGTTTCAGTTGAATGCAGAGCAGAAATGGGCTACGATTATGGGGCATAGTTCTCCTTGCGAGCCCAAGGTGTGTGCAACAAGGTAAATGGTCGGACCACCAGCCGAATGGCTCTCAGTCCATATGACTCCACGATGATGATGATGATGATTGGGAAAAAATGTGCGTGGAGGAATGGTGATTGATTCGTGTGAATGGCGCCAGTGTGTGATGAGTTTGTGTGCAAGGCGCAAAGCATGAATGGGTTGATGTGGGCGAAAAGAAGCCCTGGGGAAACACCCCGAAAACCTTACACCAGTTTCAGTTTCAGAGGCGAGGCACATTCGATTCGACCGATTCGATGGAAATTTGCGAAATACACGAAAACATCTTCACATGAAGCGACATCATTGTGGTTGTTGGAGGAGTTTGGGACTCAATTTTCATTTTTTCTTGCAAAGTCCCAAAAATCCCTAAAAAATCCCTCAAAAGACAAAATCCCTTTTCAATCCCTCAGAAGGCCAAAAAATCCCACAAAAAGGGATAAATCCCTCGAATTGGCAACACTGCCAATAAGTCTAATATCGGCCACTGCCAAGGTCATGGAAAAGATTATTTCTACACAACTGCGAAGCATATTACACGAGAAGGGTTTTTTCTTTGCTGGTCAACATGGGTTCAGGTGGAAACATAGCTGTGAAACACAATTGGCCAATTTGACTCAAGAAGTCGCTGGCAAATTAGGTAACTTGGGACAACTTGATGCAATTTTCATTGATTTTGTCAAAGCCTTTGACAAAGTCTCTATTCGAATTTTAATGGGTAAACTTGCAAATTTAGGACTTCCTGAAAATCTTTTCTCCTGGTTAATAAATTTTATCAATGGTAGAACGTTTAGAGTTATTTTAAATAACAAAAACTCTGGCCTCCATAAAATACTGGGTGGCGTTCCCCAGGGTTCTGTGTGTGGCCCACTTTCGTTTTTGGTTTACATTAACGACCTTCACATAAGTTTGAAATCACGTGTAAGGCTGTTCGCCGACGATGTGGTGCTGACTTATCCGATTAGTAAACAGGATGACATAGAAGTTCTGCAAACTGACCTCTTACACATAAAAAATTGGTGTACTTCGAATGCTATGGAAGTTAACATCGGAAAGACAGTAATTTTGTCCTTCTCAAATAGTAAAACTCCTTTTGCTTTCAACTATTGTTATGATGATATTCCCTTAACACGTGTTGAGCATGTGAAATATCTGGGACTTACTTTCACTAAAAACTTATCTTGGAATTTCCATATCGCAGACGTAGTAGGTAGGGCTAGAACGCAGCTGAAGTTTCTCATAAGGAATTACTCGAACTCCTCTCGGAAGGTTAAAACTATTTTTTATTTCTCCACTGTTCGTCCCATTCTTGAGTATGCTAGTTTTGTGTGGAACCCATATCAGATCACTTTAAAAAATGAGCTCGAAGCTGTACAAAGGAAGGGAGCAAGCTTTGTTATGGGCCAGTTTGACTATAAGTTTAGTGTCACAGACATGCTGACTCAATTAGGGTGGGAATCACTTGCTTTCAGAAGAGCTTTACGGTCTCTCATAATTTTTCATTCCTTCATGAACGGTATAGGCGGTTGGAAAAATAACCTTGTTGAGGTCAAACCAGTCCCAGGAAATTTGCGATCATCAAACTATTCAACTTTCGAAATACCATGCACTTCTAAAAATGTTGAACGGTATTCCCCTCTCATTTGTGCTATTTTTCTTTGGAATAGCCTCAAGCTTCCTAAAGACATCCTTTCATTGCCTGTTAAAAAATTTCCGTGTATCGTAAAACCCTTCTTGGAGAAATATTCCAGGTCATCAAATCTGTGACACTTGGTAGGTGACATTGATATTTTCGCAGTTTACACCTGGAATCCATTTTTGCTAGACATTCGGTAGGTATTTACTGCCAACAGAAATTTCCTCATTTTAAGCATTGTTAAGCTCATTTTCCCATTGTAAACCTGTCTTGTTCTTTTTCTCCTTGCATGCGTCGCAATGGTCTGGCAATGCAATTACTGCGCCGACCACGTTGAATGTCTGTGCCTTAGGGTTAGGCTTCTTGGCACCAATTTTGCTTAACGGTCCTTCTGGTTTTTCTGACCTACCGAACTTCTGGTCTTGGAAGTCTTTCCCCTGATACTTCTTCGCCACTGATTCTTGATGGTCAATCTCAATTCAACTATCACTGTAATTTCTGCCTTCGCACGCCACTGGTGACTGTGTGCTACTCTTCACAATCATTCGGCTGGACATTTTCCTTCTACTGGTCCTCTGCTGCAACTTCTACTGCTCCTGAACGCATGGTTCGTTTTTGCTTTCTCTTTTTCACCTTGCACGGCAATCTTGTGTCTTTTGCTTTATAAATGTGGACAAAACCTACTGCACCCATTGACTTGAGCAATCTTGGCTCATATGATTTTAAAATGTATTTATTATGTATTGCTGGACCATTGAGTCCGTGCGATTTTAATATGTGTTGTTTAATGCATGTTGAAATTAAACAAAAAAAAAAGTGCGGATTCGACTCCTCGAATCCGAATCCGGGGCAGGATTCGACTTCCATTTTTTCGAATCCGAATCCAGGACAAGGATTCGGTTTGAATTTTTCTCGAATCCGAATCCAATGCCAGGATTCGGTTTCGATTTTTTCGAATCCGAATCCCGGATTCGGATTCGCACACCCCTACTTCAGAATCTCTTTGCTGTTCGAAGGACATGTTATCATGCAAACGTACAAGACCGTAAACTAGACTCACCTGGGGCTGTGCGAATCGACATTCGAATTGAATCCCTCGAATCGAATACATGTTCGAATCTCGAATCGAATCCTTATCCATGGCCCAGTTTCGAATCGAATCATTTCGAATCGAATCGTCCAAGATTCGAGATTTTCGAATCGAATCAAGAGTCGCACAGTCCTGTGACTACTGGCTTTCTTCGAAGTAATTTGTAACAGCCGATTCTCGATCACAGAATGTATGTTGGTTGTTACCATTCGCATTTTGGTGCCGCAGGTAGAAGTTTTAAATTTTTTTCGAATCCTAAAAAATTCTCGAATCGAATCCTCTCGAATCGAATTCCAAAAGTTCGAATCTCGAATCATCTTCGAATCTCGTTTTTCCTTCGAATCGAAGCGAATCTCGAATCGAATCTCAGCCCTAGACTCACTAGTTCTGCTTCTTTTCTAACACTTTCTTGTCCTCAATGTATCAGAAACTCTAGACGATCAACAAAATACCTAGTCAAGTCTCATATGCAGCCAAGAGTCCTACCATTTCCAACTCAACATCCCCAGGAAACCACGACTTGTTGGCACAACCGTTGGCATTTAAACCGCAAAATGTGATACCGTTGACCCGACAGTTGGTTCAACCGTTTCATTAGCCATGTCGGAAAATTTGCCGTTGGCAATACCATCGCATCTTCTGGCATCTGCCCACCGCGGACATGCCAACCGTGTGACAACCACTTCCCAACTGTTGGCATTTCTGCCGCAAAAATATCACAGAAGGCACAACGGTAATTTCTCCACCGTTGGCGTCACGGTGCGCATTTTGGTTGGAAAAACGGTTGGCACAACGGTCGGAATCTGACAGCTCGTCGCAATATCGACTGCCATCTGTGCGACTCGGAAAATTCTTTGTGGTTCAAGTTTTGTCCCCTTTCAGCGGGAATGTCCAGTTTGATTTGTTTTCGGTCAGATAGATGGCAATGACTTCAAATGAATGAACTGAGAGAGTTGGCCGATTTTTTAAACGAAGCCCATCTTTTAGGCCGCGGATTCTTTTCTTTTTGTGTACAAAATTGCATTTAAAAAGAAAATAATCCGCGGCCGAAAAGATGGGCTTCGTTTAAAAAATCGGCCGTGTCTTTCTTGTCGTGGGGCTTGCAGGATACATGTTCCTGTGCGTCAAGTAAACAACAAAGCTTCAGTGCCACGCTCGTGGTCGCTCTTCTGGGGCGAGTTGGTCTTCAGAAAAATGGGGGATACGAATCGTGAATTTTCACAACATTTATATTTGCATCACTTTGAATATTTTAATTTGAAATTAGAAAAAACGATGTGAAGCATGCATCAGCGATCATCTCCACGAATAGAAAATGGAAATTCCACATCAGTTGCATGTTAAACAAAAAGGAAAGGAAAGAAAATTCCCACCAGGCACCGGGAAACTGCTGGTTCGCACTGCTGGTTTCGCGACATTTTTCCCGTGGTTGGAAAAAAAATAAAAAATTAAATTCTTTCAATCATCAATTTCAGGACCTACTCAAATTTCATGGCTTCATTTCCCATTTTGTTCAACTATTCAGGCGACCGCTCGGAAACGTTTAGTGGGTACACATACCTCATCAAAAGGCTTCGAACACAGGAGTGAATCATTTAACTCAGGCGCTATTTAAAATTACGAGTAATGGCAGATGCGCCGCAAAACATTATACACACCTGTGAGGCGTGAAGTTGCACCAAGCCCTGTTGAAATTAGATGGCTCCTGTGTTTTCAAGGCCTTTAAACTCTCACCTGTGTTCGAGGACTTTTGATCAGCTCCGTTTCAAAAAGGATGACATGCATCAGGCAACAGATGGGTCGTCTGAATCGTCCCAAACTGGAAAAACATCTTGCGATCATGGACTGGAATGGTCGCTGACTGGAATTATCGCAAATTGGAAATGTCAATGCGAAATTTCGCTAACAGAAAACTTTTTACAAGTTTTGCAAGGCAAAAGAACACGTGCACAGCTGCAAAGGTAAGGAAATTTGCACAGTTGAATTTGACCTGCAATAAATCAAATGCGGTCCCATTCAAATGCGGTCCCTGGTGGCAAAAAGAAGGCAATTCGGACATTGTGGATGCCGTTGGGAGGTCCGTTCACCTGGGATGAGCATAAACCGCCGCACGAGGACAATGCCGATTAGTTAAAAAAACTGGGCTAAAACGTTTTTTTCTCCAATTCTTTAGCAATCAGAAATTGCCGAATGCAAGGCTGGGTGATGGGCAGGTTTATGGGCCTGTTTTGAAGATGACCAGTTGCGTGTTTTTTATTTTGGTCAATGACATGTTTCACAGAGAAAAAGTCCGTGAAAACCCACCACAGGTGAAAAGGTGGCGAGATTGCGCCAGTTTTTGGGTCAGAGGATGAAAATTCTATGGCGATGAAAGGTTGGTGCATGGTTTTATTTTCTGGTATTTTACAGCAATTGACCTTTTGGGTTTTGTGTTTGCAACACGATGTTTTTTTTTTTGGTGCGGCATATCCACCAAAAAATGCGTTGGTGGTCAAAATTTCGATCAGTGGCCACATGTGCACCTCGGAGCACCATTTTGGGACCCCTGCTTTTTCTCACAAACCCGTGTGTGAATGATTTTTTCAGAGATGTGAAAATTTTGTGACACCACTGACATCAGACTTTTTTGCCGACGATAGAACATTTCTCAAAATTGGGAAAGATGTGAATGCTTGTGTCCAGCAAATTCATGCGGACTTTGAGAGTCATTTCAGTTGAATGCAGAGTAGAATTGGGCTACGATTATGGGGCATAGTTCTCCTTGCGAGCCCAAGGTGTGTGCAACAAGGTAAAAGGTCGCACCACCAGCCGAATGGCTATCAGTCCATATGACTCCACGATGATGACGATGATGAGAGTGTGTCAGCGCCTGGCTGCGCTGCGTGTAAACCGAGGTATTTAATGTAGAGGTACGTCAGTTATGAAATCCGGGCGAGGACACTGACGTCACTGTATCACACAAGCGGCAAGCGCAGCTGAAGGTGAATTGCGGACCGCGGTGCGAAGTTTACAGAAAGTCAAGTTTCTCTTGAACCAGGCGACGGATTTTCATGAAAGTTGTTGTGGCACAAAGCTGAAAAAAATGACGATTTCAAAAATGTATAATGATCCCAAACTTTCTGCCAGCAAAACTCCGAAATGATTTGAGGAACAAATGCGTTCAAGTTAAGATGGCATCAAATTCCGGGCCCCTGCCAGAAACTTTCAACGATTGTGCGATTTTTTCCGTTGCAACATGGTTTTGGCCTGTGGAAAAGTTGTAGAGGAAACTTCCAGCTTTCCGCTGACACCAAAATCATTGAATTTGGACGTCATGTGACTATATTACCGAGAGAAATAACGCGCCATGGAAGCATGATTCTGTTTTGGGCCCAGAACAAAACGATGCTTCCATGGCGCGTTATTTCTCTCGAGAAATTGGTCAAATGACGTCCAAATTCAATGATTTTGGTGTCAGCGGAAAGCTGAAAGTTTCCTCTACAATTTTTCCACAGGCCAAAACCATGTTGCAACGGAAAAAATCGCACAATCGTTGAAAGTTTCTGGCAGGGGCCCGGAATTTGATGCCATCTTGACTTGAACGCATTTGTTCCTCAAATCATTTCGGAGCTTTGCTCGCAGAAAGTTTGGGACCATTACACATTTTTGAAATCGTTATTTTTTTCAGCTTTGTACCACAAAACTTTCATGAAAATCCGTCGCCT
>JASGXE010010072.1:0-15251 GCA_030068105.1 Sinentomon sp. SZTP_YWyxl
CCCGGTTGCACCAACGTGGATCAAGCTTCGATCTCGGATCAAGCTCTGATCCTGGATCAGGCAATGTTAAAAAAAACCCTATGCTTGATCTCGGATCAGTGTTTGATCCGAGATCAGTGCTTGATCCTTGTTGGTGCAACCGGGCATAAATTTGTAACATTCGTGGAAGACCAAACCTCAATGCCACAGACTAACTTGCTAAGCACCAGAGCATAATAAAATGTAGGTACGTAACAACAATTTTGGCATTAAGTGTCGGACTTTCCTAGATATGTATGATAATTTACATATCCTATTAGATAATTTATATGACTGCACCAGGTGCAAAATTGGTGCATGATATTTCCATATGCACCAATGACAAATGCATGCACACCAATACAAGAAGCATCACCCACAAAATAAGGGAATACAAGAAGCATCACCCACAAAATAATCACAAAAGCCAATATGTAGGCACTGACTCAATCATGTGAGAAGAAGAGCACCAATATGTAGGTACTTAAGCATAGAATGTTCAGCAGAAATAGCAGAGGTAGAAGCAATGGCGTCCGTTCAGATCAGGATTGAAGAATGCAGCGCAGAAGAGAGAGCAGCATTCAACGATGCAGGTCACAAAGTGAAGCAATTTCAAAGGGGCAGTAGGTAGGTAGGCCTAGTTATAGAATCAAATGGAAAATAAACCATTGCATCCCCAGACAATGAGTGCACATGCATGCACAGAAAAAAAGGAAAGAAGTAGTTAATAGAATGAGCTATAAACCGGTGTCGGCAAAGGCTGCAACTACCTACGAGCACCCAGAAGTTGGAATGACATCCATAAAAGTGACAGGTTTGTTCTTCTTTTGATGGTGAGGCAGATGAAGGAAGAATAGTGGCCAGCAGGTTGAACAAGGTTCTACATGCGGCGGTGGTCAAATATTGCATGTTCGCTTGCATTCATAAAGTTCAATTTATTGATGGTATCATCATGCATGATGAATTCCTTAACATTTTTTCAGAAGCCCTTATATGACAGGAGGCTCACCCTGGGACTCAAAACACAGCTGATAACGAATCAGTCTTTTTCAAAGCAGACTTGGAATGAAAGCATCAAATTACACAAAAATGACAAGGGTTCCTTGAACAACAATAAATTCCTCTTATAGAATTCAGCAGTATAACCATCATGGTGCGGTGCCGAATCATTCAAAGACATGATTACAGTCGTTAATTCAGACAAGTCAACAGGCTTGCTCAAGGACAAGCTCATATGACGTGTAAGATTACAATGCAAACTATCACTTTGATCAGTTCCATTTTGGCCCTAATTGGATGAATTGACAAAGAAGTTGTTGAAACAATTTCCAATTTTCTTCACATCTGTTAGAACTTGACCATTTTCTTCAAGAACAAGGAGATATGCTTCCTGGGAGGCTGGGAGTGCGATAAATTTAATGCATCCTTTATGGTCATCCAAGTTTCACGAATGTTTTTGCTGTTTCCCTTTCTTTCATAATATTTTGCTTTAGCTGATTTGTGATCGCAAAGAATCTCATTTGGTCCCTTCTGCTTTGCTTGAGGGGGGGCAACCTTGAAAAAGGTGAAAAAAAAGAAAATTTCTCATGTTTTCAAATGCTGTTCCTCCAGATACTGTGATGTTTTCTGAGAATTTTGGTCCAAAAATGAGTAAAATCCATTAAGAAATAACTTCACATGACCATATTATTCGACTACTGCATTTTCACCATTTCCCTCAAAAATTGACCATTCCAAAACCCCGTTTTTCTCGCATTTTGATTTCCGGTCCAAAAAAGACTTTCGAATAGCGTATTTCAGTTGTTTGTAGGGCTAGAAAGGTGAAATTTGGTACCCAGATTGAAAAAATGTGCTCTTTCAAGTGACAGAGTCGGAATTTTCGATTTCTTTTGCCGAAACCATGTTTGACCCTAATTATCGAAATAACCTGCCGCTTATTTATTGCGATCATGTTTTTACTTCCAGAACACCTACCTACTTGGAGTCAAAATTGTGAACTACTGACTGTCACTTGAATTTTCATCAAATTTTGACCCTGTTTTCAGTGTCAAAGTGAAAAAAATGTTTACTCAATAATCTGGGTGCCGCTACCTACAAAGTTTCGGTAAGCTTTTTTACAAAAAGGCTGCCATATGAGAACCAGGTGACTCAGGGGGCTGAAATTTTGCAAGAACACTGTTTAGTGACCCCCCACATGTGCACCAAAAATAAGCTCAAATCGGTAAAGAAATTGTCGATTTTGGAATTTTGGATGGGCCCCCATAAAATGAATGCTGATCATTGGAGCGCAATCGATTTTTCTGATTTTGGCCTTTTTCCAATTCTTGGCCTTTGCTTAAACATTTTTCCGTTTAATTTACATTTTTAAAATATTAGGTAGGTACCTATGCAGAAAACTTTCGGCTACAGATTAAAGAATTTTTTCAAGCTTTTAACAGTTTGTTACAAACTCAAAAAAGTTGTTACAAACTCAATAGTTTGCAAATTGTAAGATTTAAATGAAGTAGCCTACGAAGTTAAGACAAATTACAAATCTAAAAATTTATATTTTCATCAAAAAATACAGCTAGAAGAGTTGTGTACGTCACCACCCTACCTTGGAGTTGTTTGCCATAATTGTGTACGTCGAATTGAGTTTTCTACGCGTAGAAAACGCGACGTAGACAACCCCGACGTAAATTACGTCTAGTTCCGTACGTCTACCCATCCCTGATTGGAGCACATCAAATGAGTGAGAACCACGTCCACAAGTGAAGTTGAGGACTGAGGAGCTAAACGTGCATTGTGTGCACAAAATGATATGGAATCTGGCAGTGGCCAATGGGCAAATTCGATTTGTTTTTTTTTCCTGCGTACTGCCCAGGGTATGTTGCTGCATTCACTCGGGCTTCACTCAAAAGTTTTACAAGAAAAAGGAACCTATTTGTTTTAAAACACCTTGTTTTAAAACAAAAATCATGTTTTAAAACAAATTTTTTTTCTAGCTGTTTTAAAACAAAAAAAGTGTTTTAAAACATCCAATTTTGTTTTAAAACAAATGTTTTGTTTTTTTTCAAATGTTTCGTTTTTTTGCAACCCTGCCACAAGTTAGGCTTTTTTGGATTTTTGGGGGAGCACTGCGTGAAAATGGGGGCTCGTAGGCTATTTTGTCACTGAATATTTCATGTTTTACTCGATACGTAGAACCTGTCCTGAAACTTTGACATCTTCATCTCTACGATGAAATCTTGCCTCCCCGATGAATACCCCAAATGGGTCCATTCTGGGGGACTTTGGGGGGTCATTACATGGAAATGGGGGCCCGGAGCAAAAATGTTTACTGATTAATTTCGATTTGTTTTGCCATCAGGAACATCTCCACGAATTTTGGCAAAATGTTTTCGGGATCCCCTGTATTACACATTTTTGCATTTTTATTCTAGCTAACAACCAATTTATCATCTCGGCCACGTAATTCCTGTGGGTACCTAGTTTTTGGTTTTGGCTGGCATTTCATTTGCCAGGTAGTTTCACTTGCCGGTTTGCCACAAAAAAGGCATGGCATCAAAACCACCACACGACACAGCTGTGGGTCCAATGTCCAATGACCTGCCTATAGCCATCGCCTAATTTCCTTGAACTGTGGTCCGTGTACAGTGTAGTGTGAACACTGCACTGTACCTACACTACAACACTGAAACTGGTCTGCCGTCAGCGGTGTGAGATGAGTGTAGCGTAACTTGAATAAAGCTGTCCCCTGAATGTGTTTTTTTTTAATAAACATTTTTCTTAGTTAGGGTTTTTCTAGATTGACGGTTAGAACTGGAGGTGCCTGATGTTTCAAGTTTGTGCTTGCTTTGTGCTTTCCTCAAGCTGATTATTTTGATTGTTTCAACCCCCTGTCCCCCGCACCACAGGGAAAGGTACACTCTCTGCTGTGCGGTGTGCTGTGAATTGTTAGCATGAAAGTTCTGGAGGAACTGTTAAAATGAAAAAAAAGTCATACCTTAATCTCTGCTATAAGATCCAGAAAAGCCGGAAGCCGAAAATTGGGAAATAAATGAAACAAATAATTGGTAAAAGGCAATGTGAGGCTTAGATTGAAGGGAAAGGCAGTAGGCCCCTTCTTCAATTACCTACAATATTTTGATTTTCCATTGCCAACTGAATCCCAGTGGTTTCCGTTTGTCCATGTCATTCGGTCTTATTCTTATTGCTGTTGATTGAAGCGTCGTCAGAATCAGTTTCGCTTTCACCATAGTCAAAAGATATTTTGCCATGCATATTTTGCCAATGTTCCTTCATCCTCTGGACAATGCCCTGCATTTCCTTTTGGCATTTCTTTGTGAAGTGTTTCTAAACAGGATCGAGTTTCCTTCCTGAAGTACTCATAATGTGAGTCATAAAAAGAATCTAATTGCAAAATATAAAATAATCCAGAGCAAATTAGCAAACCAAAGAGGGTATTCAAATTTAACAACAAAAACTTGAATTTTTCTGTTTATTATTTGAAATAATTCCATGTATTTTTTGAAGTGTTGTTCAACTGCACATTCATCGACTTTTTCTGTGAATTATTTGAATTAATTCCATGTATTTTTTGAATTAATTCATTTCAACTGCACCTTGATTTAAATCATGAATTAATTCAAATAATTCTGAATTAATTCAAAAAATTGAATTATTTAAATAATTCATGAATTATTCCAACCCTGCTTTGCGGACATCCTGTCCTGTTTTATTTTCATTTGGCGGGCATTATCAAGCCCTAATCTGCGGACTGCTCGGCGTGAATAAAATTCGCCTTGAATAGGCAGTTTGCAATTTGAAATATCCTATTTTTTCATATATGAAGGCACTCGCCTATGCTGACCTTTCCTATCAGCCGAGTGCCGGAGAGGTGCCTCGGAAAGCAAGGCGATGGTTCGCTGCCACGGCCGGGTGAGGCTCATGCGGGACAGGGTTGAGCATAGGGGGGGGTAGGGGGGGGTTACCCCCCCCTGGCCTTCGGCCGAGGTTACCCCCCCCAGCCTTTTTCCGACGGTACCCTTGGCCGAAGGCCAAGGGTACCGTCGGAAAAAGGTGGGAAAAGAGTCCTGGTGTATGTGCAGGGCACACACCAGGACTTCAATAGGAGCAACATTGTTTCTTTGTACTTTCTGTTTTGATTCCCCTGCCGGAAAAAGGCTAGGGGGGGGGGTAACCTCTGCCTTTGGCCGAGGTTACCCCCCCCCCTACCCCCACCCTAGAATGTTGCTGTCAAAGTCCTTCCTGGTGTGTGCCCTGAACACACCAGGAAGGACTTCAATAGCAACATTCTGTTTCTTTTGTACCTACTTCCTTTTTGAATCCCCTGCCGGAAAAAGGCCAGGGGGGGGTAACCTCGGCCTTTGGCTCAGGTTACCCCCTATCCTTTTTCCAAGGGTACCTTTGGCCAAAGTCCTCGTGTGTCCTGCACACACCAGGAAGGACTTCAATAGCAACATTCTGTTTCTTTTGTAATTCCTGTTTTGATTCCCCTGCTGGAAAAAGGCTAGGGGGGGGGGTAACCTCGACCTTCGGCCGATGTTACCCCCTAGCCTTTTTCCGAGGGGACCCTTGGCCGAAGTCCTGGTGTGTGCCCTGCACACCCCAGGACTTCAATAGCTACATTCTGTTTCTTTTGTACTTTCTGTTTTGATTTACAGAAAATGGTAAAATGAAAAAAAACTCATCCAGAAAGTCGTGTCTGACAGTTATTTCCTTGCTCCATCTATTGCGACTGCAAACCCTCCAGGATAAGGAAAAAAGGACCTGAAATGTCGTAAAATGGCATCTGAGGACCCCTAATTTTTCAAAAAAGCTTCAGCTTTTGGGGGACGCTGTCCCCCAAACCCCCTGCCGGGGGCGCTGCCCCCTGGACCCCCCATGCTGGGGGGCTGCCGCCCCCCAGACCCCCTGCATTTTCGGTGCCCTACCCCCCCCCCCCCCCGTCGTAGACCCCTTTACCCCCCTCTAAGGTACCCTACCTTGCCCATCCTTGATGCGGGACGGCCTTGAAACCGGAGCCACAGACCCGGAAAACTGCTTGAAGGAAGCAGATTTAAAACTGCCTAGAAAAGGCAGGGGAAGACTGCCAAGAAGGCAGGTTTGAAAACCGGCAGGGATTTTTTTCCAAGCAAAGCTTGGATGAATTTGCCGTGACCCGAACTTGAGATAGCCTGAGCCGGGAGCGACCGGGCCATTGCCGAACGGAAGCCTCTCCCTTTTACCCAATGCTCCAATATAAATTAAAGATGCTGCAACCACGCCTCTGGCAGTCCGAAGCCTGCAAGCGCCCTTGTTGGCATGAGTTGGGATGGGCAGTCACCATAAAATTACTGAGGGGACTCTGCTCCTCGAAAACATGACGAAATCATTACGCATTTTCATCTGGAGCTTGGTCAAATAAAATTATTTGACCAAGCTCCAGAAAGATGTTGTTTATACACAACATAAACGGTCTACTTGGTCCCGGGGGGTAACGGACTAAGGTTAAGGACTGAGTGATATGTTTCATGATAATAAGAGCTGCTTTAGCAGTAGCTCTCAAGGAACTGAAGGAAGTTAAGATGGCAATGTTCAGCTTCTTCAGGAAAATGACAAAAGTAATTGGTATGGTTGATCAAATTTTCCAGAAATCACAGCTTTGTTTCTGTCTGTCCCCCTCACACTTCATCAGTTGCCACATGAGAGGGAGCCCGATGGTGGTGGCAAGACAAGTCTGCAACTTCTGGGACCGGATCAACCACAAAAAAGAACAGAATCCCTCTGTTAGGAAATAATATTGAAAAAGAAAAATTGCATTTAAGCACCATTCCATGGGAAAACCAGCATCAAAAACTAATCAACATTCGAACTGAAGGGTCGACTAAGCCAGGACCCATGGTTTTCCCATGGAATGGTACTTAAATGCAATTTTTCTTTTTCAATATTCAGGCAAATGAGCAGCTGTACAGCCACGTCTCCCTGTTGGAGCAAAAGGAGGAAGACTCATCGTTACAGCGGATGCCGGAATCTGGAAATCAAGCTTAGGTAATCCAGTGAGAGACGGAAAATGCTGTGATGACATTGCCAAGAGGGTTTGTGCCTCAGCTTGGAGTCAGCGTTGATCCAGAGACTGAAATTGAGGCAGCTCATCGGATTCCCTCTTTCTCGGAGACAGAGCAATGATAGTCGTCAGGTGGGGCAAAGCATCATCATCCGCTTTGTCAATCGTAAAAAGAGGGATCAGGTTTATCTTGCTGGTCATGATCGGCAGCTGAGATTTACAACCGGTGACATTGGATTTTATTAATTTTCTTGCAACAGTTGTTCTCTCTATTCTCCCCCGTAGTTTCTGAAAGCCGTAAACATCCTTAACAAATTTTTGGCATTTAACTGGAATTTTTCCAGCCTACATTAATACTTTGACCAATTTCGCACAACAACAATTTCGCATAACAATAACACAAAGCAAGCAACCCCACCCATACCCACGCCGCCAACAGCCAACACACCAAACAACAGTCCTCACCAAACCCCATCCCCACACCCGCATTCATCTTCTGCAACCAGATTCTTCTTCCAAATCCAGTCCGGAGATCTCATCAGTCTGTGCTTGAAAAAGCCCAACGTCAGTGAGGGCGAAACGTCGCCTTGTTAATTCAAATTTACGAACGGTTAGCGGCGTTTTGTCTTGTGTTTTATAGTGTTGTCTTTCTTGCCCACCTCACGAGACATTTAACAAGTACACATTGGAATTCTCCAGCCTATATTGTGAACTTGTCTTATGAGCCAGGCTGTTCACCAAAAAATGATGACAGTTGATCTGCTCTAAGGGTTTGTTTCAATTGAGAAAGTTCAGAAAGCATGCAGCAAGCAAAAAAAGCAGTAGAAACACAAGCGTTACACAACATAGCAAGTGAATTGCCCAGACTTACATTGAAATAACCTTGCAAAGGAAGACTGCAAACCCATAGCATGTCGCTGGAAAAAGAGTGTAAGTTCACCTTGTGCGCAACATGCACTGTTCTTCCAGTCGCATAATTTCAGTCAACAAATAAACATGACAGGAAAAACAGTGCAAGGTGATCTATCTCAAAAACCAAAGCCAGGACAGCATGCCCCACTATGGCATGAAGTTATCTTTCAAGAATATAGAACCCCACAAAAATGCAGACACACTGCTTTAAAGGCTGCGGAGTTGTATGTTTTTTGGCTCTCCTGAAAAATTCTGAAAAATCAACTGACACTTTTTTCCCGGAGACCGACGTTTTGGTTTGTACTCTGTGGCAGAAATTCCAGCGCCTTCCTACCTTCTCATCATGCATTCTGCAATGCAAAAACCATTTTATTTACCTACACACTTGTAACAGGTGTTTATAATTGTTAGTATACCTGGGGAGGGAATTTGCCACAGCAAACATTGGCAGATAAACATCCCAGACAGGAGTTAAGATTGCAAACATATATCGTGAATGGATGTCTGCACTTGAAAATTTGCCTGAAACAGCAAATCTGATTTGGAAGGCTTGAAAGGGGTGCACTCGTATATCCTGAATCGTCGGGACTCATAATTATTCAAATGATGTAAATTTCCTTCTCTTCTCTTATTCCCATGTAGCAACTTAGGTACCTACAAGCTATCTCTGGCTATGGAACTGTGTTAACAAAGGCCTGTAGCCTATTCCTACAATTTTATGCTTTTTTAGTGCAAGTGAATGACAGCAATAGGTTCTTAAAAAATCGAAAGGACACAACTGAATGTGTATTTTGAAGCTATGAATGCGATTGAAAATTCTGTGAGATTTAGTGGCCACACCTTGGACAAGGCAACAAAGGCAAAGGTGACACTTGAAAACTACTACAGCAATTTGATTACTCAACACGTCGAACGAAAGCAGAGGTAAGATTAATTTGTCGAATTCAATACACCGACTCTGTGATCATGTTTATACAATGTTTGCATTTGAGTTAGGTACCTACTTATGTGGCCTTGCATTATGGCCTGTGGGCGATGCCCGCCTGCAGGTTCTGGAACACTATCTCCAGAACAGAGGTTGCATTAGTTCAGGTTGGAGGTTTGAGCTGAAGCTTTTTAATGACATGAACCATGAGTCGTCTCATACCTCGTTTAATCATCGTTTTGTAGGGGATCCATCAATTGTGGTCATGCTCTTGCAACTGATAACAATAGTGAGAAAATGTAGGTAGGTACTTTCAAACAACTCTTGGTCAGTGGATGTGTCGGAGGCTGCATTCCAAGGCTAACCCTGCCCCGCATAGAGCCCCTAGAATTGCTTTTATGAAATCTGCTTATTCTTGTAAAAATGAACTTTCAACTTCATCTGCACTTCATAAACATGGATCTGGAGTGGGTGTTAACCAAAATATCACCCTTCATGATAATTTATTTTACAGGCAACAATTTTACATTCATGTTGTCAATTATTGTCATTTTTCCATGGAATCACACTGAATTTTTTTTTGAAATGACAAGTTCACCTCATGAGGGGTGGGTATGACATTTAGGACTGCCTAAGAACTACCCAGGAAAGTGCTGGGAGTTAGAAATATTTTGTGGAGCAACTGAAACAGCTGTACCTGCCACAGGTACAGCTGTTTCCTTTGAAATTGTCATGCATATTGCGCTTATATGGGTTTACAAGATACAATATTCCTTTCCCACTGGCACGAACTTCTGCGTGCTTTTGAAAAATGACAAGTCACATTTGCCACTCTGCTTGCTGCTGGGAGCAGAAAGTAGAGCAGAGCAGATGCCAAGTCGTTGGCGCAGTTTTGATTTTTATAAATAAAAAAAATCAGTTGGGCTTCTTGGCATTTCCACCTGCATAATTTATTTAAAATTCAGTCGGCCAAAAGCAGCACAGATTAACTTTCTGCTGAAAAGAGTGGTATCTCACCTTCGGTCCTGTCTATCTCTCCCTCCCTCTCGCTCCACTCCGCTCTTCCTCTCGTGTGGCATCTGTCAATCTTTGTTTGCTTTCAACATTGTTGAAAAAGTTGGTCGATTCCATTGATCGCCGACTAAACGGCATAGACCTTGGCATCACGGAAGCACTTACCTACTCAATGTGGACTGGACGAGTTATCATTTTTGCTCTCATTAGCAAAATCAAGTTAGTTTATGGTGAGTCAGGATACGGTAGGCAGGTCGGAATAGGTTAGGGGTGCATAAAGGATGCTGTTTAGGGTAACGTAGTAAGGTTAGGTGGATGTCAAGTTTACCAAAAATAAAACAACTTGGGATCAAGATAACTTGTCCATTCCACAATTTTATTGTGGACGGTATTCCCAAGTGTTATCGGGATCGCTTTAAATGCTTGGAGTGTTAAATGTTATAACGGGAGTATTTAATGCGATACTGCGTGAAGTTGGGTTTGACGTGTGTCAGGAGTTATCACACCGGTTTCAAGGTCATGTCTGAGTTCAGCGTTTTCTTCATCGTCTTCCCCGATGATCGCAGCTGACTGATAACATTCTGTTAATAAATGTCAGAAAATGTCAGTGCTGTGTGGAAACCAGATCCGTGCAGTCTTGCATGAAAATATGCATCCGTATCACAACCCGCAATCGTGTGCCTTCGCTCTCATGCTCTGAACTGGTTGCACAAAAGCTTTTCAAATTCTGATTGCTGGCAAGAATGAACTGTGCAGAGAAGAGAACTCCTGAGAGAGAAGTCAAGACGTGAATCCCGTGCGAAAAATTCTTGCGATGACCAAAAACATCCTCCGTATCTCCACATGACAAAGTACCTACTTGTTGTTTTTCCCTCAGAAAATATTCCAGAAATGAGCGTTCATCTGCAGTGTGAGATGGTAAACCCTTTTAGCTGGGCCATTGCATTGTTTTGAAACCCACTTTTCATACCTCTGCAAGTTTTTCGCCAGTTATAATATCTTCTCTCATCACTCAATTTTCACCTGGTGACACAAACAGGTATCAAATGTTGCAGCGGAAATTTGTTGTTCGCTGAATTGTTGCTTCCATGATTCTCGTCTCGTGGCATGAAAGCAAACGTTTTACATCAAATGGAATAACTGATGACATGCTTCAGTTTTTTTTAAAGGCCTCAGAATGTAGCTTCCATGTAAGGTCAACCGGGGTAAGTGTGAAAATATTTTTGAGGTTGCCCTGTTCAAGGCCATGTTTTGAAAATTTGCAAGACTTCCTTCAATGGTGTAATGTTTCTATGGCATGATTATAGTCTGAGGCTTATGCAAAATGTCACATTTGATAGTTTCACTTGGAGATTTTCCATTTCTGAAGCTGTTTTTTTAAAATTTCAGAAAGTTTCACACTTACCCCGATCGGGGGAAGTGTGAATGTGGTCGGGGCAATTGTGAAATCTGTGTGAAATCTCTCTTTCTTAACAGAAACAGGCATGGCTATGGCTTATGGGGAAGTGTGAAAAGTTTTGATATTTTAAAAAAATGTACAGTGATCTAAATACCTCTTCACAATTACCCCGACTAATCCTTCTGTAGAGACTAGTTGACCTTTTAGAAATGCCATAGAATCATTATTTCTCATCCGATTTCAATTCTGTTTTCACCAAAATGCTCACAAAATCACACAGCATCCAACAAAGTAGAAATTTCAAACTGTTATTTTTTGGCAATTTTACCGAATTTTCCGGGGATCCCCCCACCTTTATTAAACCTGCTTGAATGAATAAAACAGCACTTCTTGGCACAGCAAGTACCTGGTGAAGCTTACAATGGTTTTGGAGGTAATTTCTTTACATGCTCAGCTGGCAATTTCAAGGAAAACGTGAAATTCATGCATTCACAATTCCCCCGACAGCACTTTCACAATTTACCCCACAAGATGCCATTTTGGGGTAAATGTGAACATACGTTAATTCTCCAAACATAATGTCAGGTGTCATAGCCATTCAACTGAAAATGTGTGAAGGAATCAAGACAAACAATTCTCACCATTGACAACAGCTCTATCTGAAAATTTCATCAATTGAGGCCACTTCAAATGAACATCGACGAACTTGCATTTGGCAAGTTAAAATCCCATTTCAGCAGATCATCAATTTTTACCGGCAGTTTCAATGCCAAACAGTCCAAACTTTTTTCAAATATGTACAGTCATTACACAAATTAAAAGCAATAATAACACTTTTGTTCTTTTCAAGCATACTACCACAGTGTTAAATTTTCACAGTTACCCCATATTCACACTTTCCCCGGTTGACCTTACTACAGCCAGCAAGAGTTGGGTCATCATTGGCCAAACATATCTGAGAAATTTCTTGTCAAGGAAAATGACAAAGAATATTGCAAACAAGAACATTAACAAAAAGGTGCAGCTACATAGAAGCTACGTGGTCCTAAATTCATCATCAGGAGCAGCGGGCAACAGAGTTGGTTTAATCTGCTCCGGAGGAGGAACCTATAACCAATGACACGAGGGAAGCAAACATCAGAAACAGGGAGTACCTACTTTGCCAGAAAATACCGAACCTTGAGAAAACCTCTCTAATGTCTAGGGCCAGTAAAAAATCCTGCATCTGAAGTTTGAAGCTATTTTGACTGTCCTGTGACAATAAGTGGCTGGGTAATTTGTGCCAGATTTTTAGTTTTCACTGCTCTGGAAGAAACCGATTTCTGGTCATTTGTTTTTTTTATCTTTGGAAGCAGAGGTTTATGGGAATGAGAAGCTCTCGGAATGAAAAGCTTGAACAGAGGCTCTGCGTGAGTGAATTTGTCTTCATGGCATTATGGCTAACGATTTTCTTTTGCATGATATATATTCGATTCAAGTTATACGTGGGTCACTCCTTATACGTGGGTCACTCTGCTTTCGTTCAGACAGGTCCAGGAATTAGAGAAATATGGGTGGTTCATACCTTTTTTGATCTTATTCCTTCAAAGTGCTCTCCTTTGACATCGACACATCATTTCAACCAAAAATCCAACTTTTGAATGACTCAGCAGGGGGTATCCTTTTCAGCTCTGAATTACCAGCTTTTACCTGGTCTTGAATGTGTCTAAATGGCTTCCCAGCAATTGCAGATTTCAATTTTGGGAATAACCATAGTAGTCGCATGGAGCCAAGTCTGGACTGTACGGCAGATTGCCTCGGTCAATGTTTTTGTTCTGCACCAAAAATTCTCTAACTTGAGCGGTGTTGTGAGGGGCGGCATTTGTCATGCAGGAGAAATGTGCCTTTGATGCCAAATTGATTCTTGTGGACTTGTGGGAAATTCATTGCGCACAATGTATTTAGGTTGATATGATCATGGATTATCCTGAAAACTCCCAATTATGTGATCAGTTACTGAGATGATGTTCTGGATGGTATACGTATGTGGATCACCAGCAATCAGGACTCCCACAACAGCAGTTGTTTGTTTGTTTACGATCTCTTTACTGGGCCCTGGACAAGGGTCATCTTTCAGGTTATAGCAACAATCCTTGAGTTGGCGGATACATCTGGAAATGCTCTAATATGAACAACAACGATCACCATGAACTTGTATCAAATCGGTATGGATCTTCCTTCCATCCTCTTGAAGTTTGAAATGTCTAAAGCCGTTAAAAGGAACGTGTTCATAAGAAAATTCCATGGTTTTTAATCACAAGCCAATGATGAGTCAATAAAAGGAGCAAAAAGGACATCTCCGAGTAAAGGGAATCAGAAAAAAATGTCACATCGAGAATGCTGAGATCTCAAGCTTTAAAGTGATACCTAATTTCGACTGCAAATATACAAAAGAGGCACAACAAAAAGGGTGTTTGCACGAAAGCTGGAGTGGCCTACGTATTTGGACAAATTGGACCAACAGATTACTGCATAACTTAAACTTGACTGAATCATTGTTTAACAAAGCACTAAAGTATCAGTGTTAGAGTGAAACTTCACTCTATGAAAGACCGCAAGCAAAAACTCATATACTGGATCAAGGTCAATGTGTTAGTTCAATGTGAAAGTACAGTCAAAAACAATGCCAAGAATTTTATGGATTCAACAATGTCAATTGAGATAACAACACCATTTCCGCAATTGTAGGAAAGAGAAGGTATTGCTATCTTTTTTCGATTTGAATGAAATAAGTTGCATCCGATGCATCCGACGCTTCTGATGCATGCGAAGCTTCCGATGATCCAACGCTTCATCATCATCAGATGCATCCGATACTTCAGATGCATATGACCAGTTGCGTATCCAGTGCATCCGATGCTTCCGCTGCACCCTGCAGATGCATCCAGCACTTCCGATGCACATGACTTATACAGACACACACAACTTTGTCTTCCCTAACCTCATCGAACTTAACTTCCCTCTCGTAATCCAACCTGATTTATGAGTGTCCCCAACAAGACTGCTTTTCGCATCCCAATTTTGCCCAATAATTAGCTCAGCAGGACATTGGGCCAAACGAATTGTGGGCCAAAAGAAAGGGACCAGCCGGTTTTTGCTTTTTTGCATTCCTGAAACAAAATCGTGCATTTCGGATTAAAATCGTGGCCGTGGGTATTTAATGTTAGATGCAAGTTGTATTCCAAATCCTACTTCTGCGGCATGTTACTGAGGACCAGGCGCTCGAGACCTCCCAGCCCAACATGCTCAGTGATCAACGCTGACTGCACCCCCATCGGAATTTGAGTGAATATGCCGCAATGGCACACACGAAGAGCGGATGATGATGTTTGTCCATCATTTTATCCAAATAAAACGATATGTGCAATAAAGGCATGCCAACGACAAAAATTTATATGTTGCCCCCTCCCCCACAATACAAAAACGACTGGATGCAAGCAAAAAATGGTCTTTGCATTGCAAAAGGGAAGATGAGGAGAATCAGGTTGAACAGGACTGGCATTGACACATGAAAAAAAAAACAACAAACCGTTGTCATGCCAACAGGTGTGGCTGGCTGGAATGAGGTAGGCGAGGATGTCCGAACAGCTGCAACGCTCATGAATTCATCGAATCTCGTGGCACCAATAGCATTAAGTGTGTTATCATTTTTATGAATTGGCCCATATGTGCCACATATACCTGCATGACAATTTCTGAGGAAACAGCTGTACATAGGAATCCACCTAACATTTTTCAGGTTTTATGGACTTTGCTTCAATGTTTGTTGATTCCCTATTGCAGAGGTCGGTAACAGAGATAAAACACCTTTCTCTGGCTGCTTTTTTATTTTGAATATTTGACTAAAGGTATGTTTGCCCATTTCCTGCAAATCTCTGGTAAATTTTATAATACGA
>JASGXE010010073.1:0-16422 GCA_030068105.1 Sinentomon sp. SZTP_YWyxl
CAATAAGCAATTTGGCACCAAACATTTTCCATTTTTAGCGGGTTTCACCCGCAGTTTGAATGGCCTTGGCCAAGTGATGTGGCGATCATACGCCATACAAGCTTCCGTTTCCGGCGGAAATAATTGCACAGATCGAAACAACCTTCATGTTCGGCGGCACTCATCAAAGGCTTGTATTAGCTTTGTGAGATTTTTACCGCCGTTGTTTCGAGCGTTTCCGTTCCAGGAAACTGACAAACTGAAGAAGTTTTATGCTCAGCAGGACCACCCATTCAAGGTCTCTGCAGGTTTCCCGGAATTCTTGGGAAGCCGTCGCAATTGCGTCGGTGGATATCAGTTCCGGCCAATTTCATATAAAAAGTAAGAGTTTGAGCTCTTGACGTTTTTCCGACCTGTCATTCCAACTTTGGTGCGTCTCTGAAGCACTTGTTCCCGCTCGAAAGAGAAAACCTGTGTTTTTTCTTCGCCTTTCATTTGGTGAAAAGTGACTGTTTCTGTAAAAACTCTGGATCAAAAAGGAGGTAAGTCAGTGTTGCAAGTGGGAGTTAGATATTGCAAATTAACCCAAGTTGCAAATTTCCATTTGACTTGAGAAGATATCAAGATCAGAATCAAGGAAAAGATGACGTTTTTGTGGGATTCTGACCTGACTTCTCAAGAGGTTTTTACAAGAAACATGTAAATTTTCTGGAAATCATCTCAGACTTTTCCATGGGTTTTAGATCTCACAGAAGAATTTGTGAATTATACAATTTCTCACAATGCAAACTTTACATTGTTTACTGTTGAAATTGTACCCAAACAAAAGAGTTTTAGCTTTTTTGCTGTCATTGTTTGGCATCTATTTGTTGTCATTGTTGAATTCCTGGAGAAACTATTCACGCCTCATTCAACATTCAGAATTTCTGATTTGCATATGTCCACCATGGGCCTATCATCTTCAACTTTCAAGACATTTTTTAGTTGAAGACATTTTGTGAGGTTTTCCACAAAACTGATATTTATTCCAAATCCCATATTGATTTGCCTTGGGATTGACGAATGAGAGCATTTACTTTAATTGGGGAGCTATTTTGAGTGATTGAGAAACACCTTCTGAGATTTGGATAGCTGTCACTAGTGTGAAATCCCCGATATTTTCTTCCAGTTTCTGAAGAGTCACACTTTCCTGATGAGTATCACGGTTCTTTGATAAACCATTCCCTTGGACGAGCCAGCCCCAAAGTCAGGAGAGAAAAATCCTGATAGCTCTCGTCGATAGTTTTCAAGAGGCAGGTTGTTCAGACTGGGTCTCATTAACTCAGGCATCTCAGACGACATCATGAAGTCTTAACTCTGGATTGAAGACGTCAATCAACAAAGTTAAGTTACTTCGATTCAAACTCCCCAACTTGTGAAGCAAATTTGAGAAATGGTCCGTTTCACGGATGACTTGGGATTATTTTCCCACCTGCAGACATTTTGGTCAGATCTACAGTCTTCAGCAAATCACTTTTGAATACTTTGTGACTTAGCAAATTGTCCATTCTCAAAAAATGTTATAGTTATTGTTCCTAGATTCTTACGTGTTCTTGAAAACACTGTCATTGGCCAATTCTTTGTAAATATGTAAATTTCATGTGATTCAGAAGAAAAATCAATCAAAATAAATCGATTTCTGAAAAAATAAATCAATGTTTTCAGTAATTGATTTAAAACTGTGAGCTTCAACTGTGAGTCGATCTTCGGATATTTTTGGATGTGTAATTTTCACAACAATATGGACAATGAATAGCACTGAATTGCATGAATTGAACAAATCGATGTCGCTCATCTCTGGGGATGGGATGTCGTGTGACATGGGATGTGACAATTTCTCACAATTGAGGGGTTCGACAAAAGGTGTGACAGCGTGTTGCAACATGTCACGGAGGCACACAGCCGGAAAGCGAAAGGACACCAACTTTTTTCTGAGAGTTTTGAAGCACCACCTTTTTGCGAGAAAACCAGAAAGGAATCCATAAGGAACCAATCTCGACGACTTTATCACTGCCATCTGGCAAGTTTCATGACAACGAGGATTCTGCGTTGCAATTTTCCTCCGCCGGATGGCGGCAGAGCAGACATTGATGCTGCCATCTTTTGAGTGGATCAACATAATCAAACTGCGAGAAATGGACACAGATGGCAGCTGCTGTTTGTGCCGTCGCAGGATTTGGTCGCCAGTTTTCCCATGAGAGAAGTTCTGCAAATCGCGAACAGCAGAAAAGCAACCAGCAAAACCAATCGATCGATCGGCCAAAGTTCGCAAAATAATTGTTTCTGCGATGGAAAGAAATCAGTCCAATGCAGAAAACACTGGACAGCGCAGAAACAAAAGTTTCCCCTCTTGACTTCCAAATTTGTTGTTGCGGGGTCGACCGTCTTTTTTTCTTCGACGAGAAGAACTTGCAAAGAAATCACGTCCACGTCAAAAATAGGCCATTGCCAAATGCTCCGTTCACCATGGTGGGCAAACCTGAAAGATTAACCGAGAGACCAGGTTAAGAGAGCAGGGCAGGACCGACTGACATGCTTGCAAAGAAGCAAAAATCAGAAGGAGTGATTCACCTCGCATTATGGGAGGGTTTCCGATGGACTGACAGGCCCCACAGAAGTGCAAACTTGGCTATTCTCGTAAAGTTACAAGTGAAAAACCAAAATCAAAGTGGCCTTGATTCAAATGTTAAACCAAGAGGGCACCAAGTTTTTAGGTGTGTCCATCAGAATTCATCTGCCTACACCTGCACGTTTTAAAAATCTTGGCTTTTCGTTCTGTCTGGGTCGCCGAGCTTTTCACACGCTTTTCCAAACACCTTTTTGTGAATGAAGATGAAAATTTTGTTCTTTGATCGCTTTTTATAGGCGACAGAGCAAAAACGGAGAAAATGTGGGTCCGACTCAGAGGTCCGACTTGGCTTGCATTTACCTATGCACATTCTGTTGGTTGTCAGGTTTTTCTGGGCCCTGATATCTGCATATTGTCTGACATGCGAGTGGCCTGATTTGCCTTTCGGCACCGCTTTTTCCTTCCGGTGTTGGTGCTTCGTTAATCATCCATCCAACGGCAATTTTCTCCATAATTGCAGCACGACATGGCTCCGATAACGCTTTGACAAAAAATATTCTGTGAACATAAGAAGGGCGTGCCCGGTGTGCAAAATTACCTCTCATTATATCCGCACAGTTTATCCGCCTTTCCTGGTACAGGGTGGCCAAGAATGCGTATTACTTCCGTATTGAGGATGATGCATTGCCAGTGCATTGCTCTATGGTTTTATCGCGTCACCACTCAATGGAACGGTTTGGTCTTGTGCACACAAAAAAACTCATGATGCGTTCAGACCGCATGCCTGAACTCACAAAACCGGTCCTGAACACAAACCTCATGATGGGTGTCCAGGCGGAACCTCATATGGGTGTTCAGACCATGGAATGATGAGTGTACATACCTACAGACCAGACGCAAATTAGAGACAGATTCGGAACTTGAACAATTTACCCGCCTAGAGTGGAATCAGTATCAACAAATATCTGCAACAAATATCTGAAACGAATATCTGCAACAACAAATCTGCAACATGATGGAGTGAAACACAATCTTCTGCGAAACTTTTGGAAGAACTCAATGCAATGTCATGATGCTTTGCCCATCACTTCGATACCCTCCATTCTGCGAGAGATACCCTTTGTTAGGCTTCTGGAACTGTCACTCCCCCATAGCAAAAGGACGGAACGTACCTTATAGGTACTCGATCTGGAATCGGACCGAATTTACCCAGGGGTTTTGAAGAGGAGTCCAATCCATCAAAAAACGTAAAACGACTTACACCAAATTGGAAGGGAATGATTGCTCTTGAGGCACAAACGTAAAGAAGGAAAGTTTTCCTGTCAAAGTTTGCACCTTCCACTGATTTACCTTTACGCACGCACGTACACAATTTTTGCACACATATTTCTGCAGGCAAATGCCCAAATTTATAGATGTTTCATCGAGTATCAGTGGAGACAAGGGTCCAGCAGAAACTTCGGTGTGAATTTCGCCCGAATGTGACAAGGTTTTCGTTGACAGCCCCCGTTGTACATACAATGCGATCTAACTTGAAAATCGAGCTTTTCCCACGGAACTTTCCATCTTTCCATACCGAAGTCGTTCCACCGGACCCTACTATACTCACGGCAAATATCAAACATTTCGTTCCCAATACACCTGATGAAATTCCAAACAAATCGTGCATTTTCTCTAAAATGAGTTTCAAGATGGGTGTTTTCCACAACATGTGAGACATATCCAACAGTCAAAAACTTGCAGCAAAGAGAGGAATGAATGAAAATACGTATAGTAGATCGAAAGCATGATTGTGAAAATATTTTGGCCTGCTTTGGGCCACCCAGTACCATTTTGATAATGCGATTTTTAATTCGTTAACCATGAATTCAGGTCCTTTAATCAGTTCTCCAGGGATTTAAGCAGAGCTGACATAAACGGCCGAGGAGAACAAGGGTCTCACCGATGAGAAATGACCCACAGAGTTTGTCGGTGCTGCCCTTTTGTCAGACAAAAGCACTCCGGTTCATTTGCGACCAAAACTACATGCGCCGTACAGTCATCTGGACATTTTGTTGTGACGGAATGTTCGCCATGGTCCATGTTTGTTTTTGAAAACGCAGCAAAGTGGCATGTCTGTGTTGGCATGCAAAGGTGTTTCGGCTGTCAAGAAACCCATCGCAGTCGACCCATATACAGCAGGCCTAATCAGCTGATTATGGCCAAACCAGACGCATTCACCCCTGCGACGAAGCCCTCCACCCGAACCTCAAGGTTTCTGATGGAACAACACAGGAATTCGCTTTTGATAATTATATCTAAAAGAAGATCAAATCGTGCCCCTAGGGCTCTGCTGTTGTTTGTGTCATTTGGCCGGGAACGTTTCAGTGACTCCGTTCGAAGGTGAGCCCAAAATGATGCACGCAAGCCTTCCCTTGTATTGAAAGAGGCTTAAGAGAGCTGCTGACGATTCGGGGACAATAAAAACCGCTGGAGACTTCTGCAGCAATACCGTGCAGGGCAGCTTTGTTTTTATTAGAATTGATAGAACAGTTCTGGGTTTCATGGTAGAACGGAATTGTCCTGCATTCAGAAGTTTCGCATAAATGGGACAACGAAACGATGTCCGCAGCGTCGGTTGGCTATGGCCTTTAGTGGTCTGAGAAGTCGGATTGATGCGCTTAAATTCGACGCCACATTTTTGGGGTCTCGGGTTCGAATCCCACAAGTTCCAATATTTTTCTAAGGGGCCATAAAAATTTTCGACCGAAATTCTTTTTTTTCGATCACCTTCGGTCACCAAAACACCAGGTTGTATCTGGTAAAGTGAGTTAAAAAAGCTTCCGCGTTTAAAACGCAATTTCAAAACATCCACCCAGAACTGTTTTACCATTCCAAATATTGCGCCCCCGAGCAAGGCATAGACAAGTACGTGAAAAATGGTCTGTTGTGTAAAAATTCTTGCCGATACGCAAACATCATCCTGAAGACCATAGTTGAACTCTGATCATGGTAACCCCATTTTTTGAAATTCCGAGACAAAGAGAACAACAATGAGGTGCCTTAATCTTGCCAACACCTGCAAGATTATAAAGTGGGCTTTTATGAAATTCGGGTTGCAAAATGCTCCGTTTGACAGGAAAAAAAAGATCAAAAACAATATGAGATGCAAATTTCAACCAACATCTAAAGAAGGGAAAAAGAAGTTGAATAGAAATTTTTTCTCAGTTTATCGGTCCGATAAACCCCTGTTTCATATAAATGGACGCATAACTTGTTGTCCTTGAGTGTCCAGTTTCACCTATAATGGCAACCCCATTATAAATTCGCAAAAACGCGTTAAAGATTTTTCAAGAAAAAAGCGGAGCCTGTTTAAAATGGAGTATTTAAAAGGAAATCCCAGCACGAATCCTTGAAGATGGATTGCGAAACTGAATTTAAATCGAGCGCCTGCAGAGGGTCTATGTTTAAAAGCGGCAGGGTGGCCTGAAAGACATTTCCCCATGCAACAAATTTACCTGATTTGGCCAACTGGCTACACTCTAAACACGAAGTTCAGTTTGGAACACCATATGCTTTAACATGGGCTTGGATAGGAAGTAAGAACATCTATGGAATACTCATCGTGTGTTCTTGGAACACAGTGTGTTCCAAATCTGTGTCATTCCTGCATGTCACAGATTTGGAACACAATGAGCGATTTGGAACACCTTAAGTGGAGCACTGTGTTTCAACAACAGACCAAGTGTTCTTAAAAGAACACTTCCTATCTAGGCCCATGTTAAAATGCAGTGTTCCAAACTGAACTTCGTGCTTAGAGTCTAATAGTTGTAGACTTTTGGAAATTTGTGCTAACCATATGTGCCGTTTTTCTCCTGTCAGAGAAGTGGTGTATATGGTCTTGTGGCTTGCCCATAGATACTTTCCCGCCAAAAGTATTCGAAATTATGTGAATATATGGGTGTAAAATGTCGCGTGGGCGACACCGCATCATAGGTTCATTTCACAACGGGCACCGCAAAACACTTGACATTCCTGAAACGTGTGAAACAGTAACAAAATGGATCTATTCAAGAAATAATTTTCGTTGCACAACAATTATATCTTGTCTAAATAAAAATTACTCGTTGATGCCTATAGATATATCTTGGCACACACACACCGATAACCAAATCAGAAATGATGCTGTTCGCAATTTTGAAACCCGTACAAATAGAAACGGAGCTTATCAAAAGTCCTCGAACATATGCGATTTTGAAAGTACGGTTAACACAGGGGTCATCTAATTTCAACCGGTCTTGGTGCGACGTCACGCCTCACACGAGTGTCATGATGTTTTGCGGCGCATGCTGCCATTGATTCTAAATGGCGCCTGAGTTTATAATGAACTCCTATGTTCGAAGACTTAGATAAGGGGTGTGTGTCTGTGGGCGGTCGATATCACAATTCTTCTATAAAAAGTACAGCATTAACTGTAAATTCGAACAATAAAATTGGCTGATAGAACCCCACTGTCCTGACGTTTGATCAATTGTCCACCATACTCGTATATAGTCTTGCAGGTGTCAAAGCGACTTATGAATGCAGGTCATTTCTCCGCGACTCACAGCAAGAAGAAGGTAGTTAGTTGGCCAAGCAAAATTCAAAGCACCCTGCATCGCCCGAAGGAAAAATTCGCACCATTAAAAATCCTTCACCATGCATCCGTAAGCTCCATATCGCATCGGAAAACGAAGGGCTCCTTGGAATTTTTCCCTCACTTTCGCACGAAAGGACAGAATTTCACCAGCTTTCTTCGCTTTCCCAAAAGTGTGCTCCCATTCAGACTGTGCGACAAATTGAATCGAATTGCAAAATTCGATCTCCCTCCGCCCATCCCTTCGCAGGGTGTTTGAGATCTGCGACATGCCGTGCGAGCCTTGGATGAAGTTGTCATTGAAGTTGCTGCAGGTCAGTTTTTCCTTTTCAGTTCGCTGCCGTTCAAATGCCTTTACACACGGAGATTTTTGATGACTTCATTAGCACCAAAGCATGCAAGTTTTTTGTTTTTTTTATTTTTTATTTTTTGGTTTTTTATCCTGCAAGTTTTTACTGATCCGGAGGTTTCCTATGTGATCATACGTACTGAGCCATTCTGAATACTCGCGCTATAGGAGATTTTTGTCAGACTTTTGAAGCACGGGGCAATGTTATTCCCCATCTAGTGAGCGCCGCTAAATGCATTCCTTCATGGAATGTGTTTTGCGGCGCATGATAAATGGGTAATAACATTGCCCCGTGCTTCAAAAGTCTGACAAAAATCTCCTGTGGCCCGGATATTCAGAATGGCTTTCCTTTATGGAATGCGTCTCGATGCACAAAGTTCCAGATCGAATATTTCATTGCCCCGTGCAAAAAAGTCACAAAAAATCATTTGGCAGTTGACTTGTGAAAACAACGGTATCGCAAAGCGGATCCGTCAGTCGCGACATGGGTTTGTGCTTCACTCCTCGCCGTATTGCAGCATTTCAAATTTCGCGATCATAAATTTAGCTTATGCACTAAAGCTCGTCTGAGTTCAAAGCTGTAGACTTTTGACGCAACTTGAGTCAACACTGTGACGGCAGCGGGTGAAAGACCATTTTCCCCACCCACACTCGAAGGCGTGAGGAAGGCCCAGGTAAGAAATTAATCGCATTGATAGTGGCAACCGGTGGGTCGCGTTTTTTGAGAGTGCCTGCCGAAAATCGGAGCTTTGCTGTTTTCCCTGGAAAGCCTGATAAGATATAGAACGTATATTGGAGATCGATTTTGAATTTCCCCGTATGTTTTTGCAGTTCCGCATATTTTTGCTGACCTGCGATAAGAATACTCGCATATTGAAAGTTGCATATGTTCTTCATAACATTTTGAATCTTTGCGTAACATAGGTACATTATTTCCTGCCCGCTTGCTTTTTTCGCAGTGAGACCATACATATGTCAGGAAACATTGTCCGTAGTGGTCCTCCAAACCTGTCACGGAATCCAGGCAAATTAATTATTCTGTTGTGAAGAAGTGTTCATCAAGTGCTCAAACACAGTCCGTGGTGGCCTTAAAACTTGTAGGAATCCAGACAAATTATTCAGTTTTGAAGAAGTGCTTACCTATAACGTCGCTCAGATTGTGGTAAGATCGTTTACCCTATATGTGTTCTTTTTTGCATTTTTTCCTAATTAGCTAACAGGTAGGTCCATAACAAAAATGCGTTATCGAACAGAGAGTGGTGCAGTCAGCTCTTCTTGCTCAAGCCTTGCAATATACCTGGTCTTTTTCATAATATGGAGCTTATCAAAAGAAATGGTTAGACGTACGTAAATTAAAACAGCGATATTATAAAGTACTGGTTATAACACAGGGGCCATCTAATTTCAACAGGCCTTGGTGCAACTTCACGCCTCACACGAGTGTCATGATGTTTTGCGGCGCATGCAGCCATTGATTTTAAATGGCGCCTGAGTTAATAATGTACTCCTTCGTTCGAAGACTATTGATAAGCTGCGTGCAAAAAATACAGACGGAAATACATTGCAATACCTGCGAGTTCCCACCATCAGAGTCGTTGCTGCTGATCGTGAAAGCTAAATTGCCAATCCTCTTGATTTGCCAATCCTCTGGGATTGGCAACATATCCCTTGTTGCTGCAACAAGTGCCGCGGCCTGACAACTGATTCGAAAATTTTGGCCACGCAGTTCATGCATGCATACAATCGGAATTTTTCATCCAGCATTTTTTGCGTTTGGCAGTTTCCATCCGCAGACGAGGGCATTTTTATTTGTTTATTTTTTTGCGCATTTCCCTTTTTTTCCTGTTTGGATCCCAACGCACACTGCAGTTCTGCCAATAGAAAAAAATCAAACGCGAATGAGACAAAAAAGTTTGCCGATAGGTTTTGTATGGGATAAAAGAACGAAACAGAAACGGCAAACGCGGAGAGTGCTCTGTTGGAAAATTGCCCAGTAAAATGAGAACAGCACACAGTGTTGATACACCCAAAGGAGAAAGGATGAAGTTCCATTCTGTTGGTGGGAATCTAAGAAAAAAATGGGGCAGAGAGATTGGCATTAAAAGGGTTAATAATTCAATCCGGTATAGTAGACTTTGATGGGTAATAAATAAAACTGTTTAATGTACACGAGTACAGGGTGTTTCGTTTAATTCGCTTCCCTCTAAACCCATGCAAAAACTGTTTGGAAGTTGAGCGAATATGTACTTCGAGTTTCACAACCAAGAAAATAAATGTTTTGACCTGGAATGCATGTCTGAAACGTCGACGCATTGTCAGACGACATTAATATTCCGTTGTGTTCTTCATGTGTCACACGAGATGCCTATGGATAGCACCCTGCACCCATGTTGCACACCGCTCAGCGAGTTTTGCGGAACACAATGCAATTTCGGAGAAATGCTCCTTCGGCTGATCAAAAGCTGCAATTTGCTCACAAGTCCTTGATGTGCGTTGCATACGCTGTAATTTTTGCAGGCGCAATTTATTCAATCACGTTGCAGGAAATCCTTCAACAGAGCTGGGAAATTTCTGAAGCCTGGAGCTGAAAAGTTGTCCCATTTTGGAAGTGCAAACAACGAGCATAAGATGAACGTCTATTATTATTTGGTCAAGTTCAGAGTTAGATCATTCGACAGGGTGTCCCGAAAATAGTTTGCCCAATCTCATGGGCAGCTTCCAGAGGCAATTCTGAGGCAATTCTGAGCTTCCCAAGGCGATTCCAAGACGAATAGACTGACTTTTTGTCATCCAATGACCCTGCCATGGTACTCACCGAAACATATCCCTGCTGGGAACCCACACTGTAAAATTCGACGTCATTTTGAAAACACCAAAATTTACTGTAAACCGAATTGTATATAAAGCAACGAAAGTGACAAAAAACACGAAGTGATAGTCCGAAGCATGGCTGCCACTTCGTGCTTTTTGTCATTTTCACTCTTGGTGACAAAAAAGTTATTCTTCAATTTTGTCTTATATACACGGTCTTCAGTAATTGACGGCCCATTGGAGATTTTTGTCGGAATTTTAAAGCACGGGGCTAGGTAATTCCCTATCTGGCATGCGCTGCAAAAAGCATTCCTTCGTGAAATGCGTTTTGCGGCGCATGCGAGATGGAGAATTACATTGCCCCGTGCTTTAAAATTCTGACAAAAATCTCCTATGGCCCGTCAATTACTGAACACTCCGTAGAATTGCCTATGGAAGCTGCCCACAAGGTTTGGCAAACTATACAGGACACGCTGTATAAAATGGAAAAAGCTCCAATGGTTTTATTTTCTTGCGGGACCATGTGAGCTGAGAACATGCGACCCCAGGCTTCGGCCAGTTGAGGACAACACGCGCAGACTGAGTTGGCATATATACGTATAGCAAGCAGTTTCAACTGTGGTTCATCATGCATTGAGCGCAATTTTCCCCATTCTGGACCTTTATGGTTACCTTCCAGACACGTTGACGGTGAAGACTTTCATTTCGGCCACTGATAATTAAAATGTTTACAAGTTCTGAAAGATTATTTATTGATTTATTAAAATAATAAGTAAATAATATTTCAGAAGTTGTAAAAATATTAATTATCAGTGGCCGAAATGAGTCTTCACCATTATTGCACTCAATTCTGTGAAATAATAGGTATTTATTTCAAAATTGTGCAAATTATATGTCTCAATTTTATTCGTTAAAATAAGTAAAAAAATTTGTACAAATTTTTTTATTTGGTAAATTTGAACGATTTTGTTGTATTCTTCCATCGCAGTGTGAAGGCGTGTTCATTTATCTTGTTCATAGAGGGTCTCAATGTGACAACAGAGAGAGGTTCGCAGAACCATTATGCCTTTGAAACGTAAATTAACATTCAATGATGTTTTTCTAGGAATATTTTCGCCATCAATGTCCATTTGTGATGCTTAATTGGCCGCCGTGTTTGAAACCAGACGTGCTAAATATTTCATAGAAAGCCACGCTCAGAATTTTTTCATCTTCTCAGGAATCAGATAGCGAAACTCCTTAAGAGAGTTTCCCATAAGCATCCATTGTTTCTCACTGGTGACAATGAAGGGTTAGAGACAAAAGGAAGACGTTGTTTGTTTGAATGAAAAAAGGGGAATTCGTTTTTTTTTGCATCTTTCGCGAAATTCAACAGTTTGTGGTAGCTTCGCGAAAGGAATGCGTTGAAAAATCTCTGAAGAATCAATAGAAAATGCGCCAATAACTTCAATTGGCCAATAAAAACAAATGGATTTTCTCAATGATCGCAATAACAGTTATCGCAGCCGCTCGATGGCCACGGCGTGGTGGTTCGCCAGATTGCCCTGATGTCCCCACGCACAAGTGAAATTGGTTTGCGCGCTCTCCCAATCACAGCATCACTTGACGATGCGGTTTTGTCATTTCGCAAAAAATACCCCGAAAATCGTTTATTGCGGGGGTGATGGCTACACTCCAAAAACTCATTTGTGTAGGTTGCCAATGTTGGAGAGAGGAGGATTGCGGGAGGAGATGAAAACAAATATGTGTGGGGGAAGGGTTTTCGAACGATAAAAACACTGAAACGTTTGGGTAAAGATGGAATTTTGACAAAGAGTTTCGCGCGTGAAAGAAATAACCGAAGAAAAGAAATCTAGAATATCTGTATTGTTTAAGAAAAAACTGTAGAAATTTCTTGGGCTTATAGCGGGACGCGTATTTGATTAATCTATACGAATCGGGCAGTTCTCCATCTAACAGCATGCAAAAGTCCCGAGCCACAAAAAAGGCTAGAAAACACTCTGAACACAGAAAATGGGTTAGGTAAGGTTAGGATAGGTTAGTAGGCTAGGTTAGGGTAGATTAGGTTGGTTAGGTTTGGTTAAGCTTTATTTTGCTTTTTTGTCCAAGCGCCAAATCGGGACATTGCCGGATTCGTATAGATTTATAAAATACGCAAGCGGGACAGTTAATTGAAAAAGAGTAACGGCGGCAGCGAGAGTACCGGGGGTATCAAGGATAGTTTTAGGCAGAAACTCTGGCAGAACACGCTATACGTATACAGGGTAGCCCAAAAGTCTTTGGCCATACACTCTAAATTTCAAACGTCTTTTAAAAAGTCACTTTCCTATATTTACCATTGTAGTCCAAAACAAGACATGACTTGCCGACTTTTTTCAGACTTGGTGTCTTTTTGCATTTCGCCTTTTAAAGTAGTCTAGAAGATTAATCGAAACACCTTTTTAGGCGCTTTTCGTCTTTCTAAAGGATTTCTAAAACGACTCTCTGAAGCACTTTAGTCTATTTGAACAAACACTCAAAGCATAAAGATTCCAAGTCCGAGAAAAAAGTCGCTAAAACGTGTCTCGTTTTGGACTACACAAAAGTGACTTTTTAAAAGACGTTTGTGTTTAGAGTGTAGGGAAATGCAAATTTGCTATTTTTGTCACATTTTGTGATCTGAAACTTTTTCTAGCTCTAACCACGGATATAAAGACTTTAACCGGAACTTTTAGTGCCGAAAAAAGTGGTGACATCTGTGGTTCGAGCTAGAAAAAGTCACAAATCACAAAATGTGACAAAAATAGCAAATTTAATTTTTGCTATGGCCAAAAGGATTTGGGCATTCCAAAATCTGCACATGTTGTTCCAATTGAAGTGTAGAGAGACGTGGTTAGAGCTAGAAAAAGTTTTAGATCATTAAATGTGGTAAAACAACAAATTTTCAGTTTTCCTATATGGCCAAAGACTTTTGGGCTACCCCGTATAATCTGTTGCCAGTGAAAACAAACAGTATGGCATTATTAGCTTCGGGGTTTCGCATGAAGTGGGCTCAAAATGTGTAACCTAGGTTTTAGAGTGTTTCGGCATCAGAATACCCAGCGTTTCGCTCTTCTTTGCGGCCATCGGATGATGACCTGCAGAGTCCGAAAAAAATAACACTAGAAAGAATTGCATTTCCTTTCCGGGTAATGTTCCCCATGGGAATCGGAAAAGTGACTTTTCCCGGCTCAACAACACTGGAATCGACTAGCAAACTTTCCGGCCTTCATCGGCAGTCTCAGCAGTCAACTTTTTGCATAAAGCCTTGACTTCAGTTTCCAACGTCTTCTTGATTTCAACTGGCGATTCTTTCTGCCACAATTTTCTGGGCATGCAATTTTTGTTGTGGAGAAATTTTACTCGGGAGTGAAAACGAATCGCACGTAGGCAAAATTTAGCAAGCCTGATAACAGGTCCATAATTTGAAACATTCTGTTATTGCCAAATCCGGTCATTTTTTATGAGGTCCGACGGATAAACTTCCTGCCGCAAATTCCATTCATATAGAGCTCTGATGGAGAAGTGATTTCGCGTGGCTGAAGTAGTGATATCAAGTGGCTCTGAAAGTGCAATCTCTGCTGTAAGACTCCACCAGCTGCTGTAAGACTCCACCAGCACGTTAGACAGTAACACAACTAGTGTTCTGGCTATAGGTGCTGTATATTGTGTAGTCGTAAAGGAATTTTTTGTACCTTTACTCATAGGGAAAGAGGTACAAGTCAATAATTGCGAATGTTGAGGTTCTTGCAAAAACTCAATGCTGCAGAAATTTAAACCTCCTCTTTTGTACCCCCGAGGTCAAAATCTGCCACAGCATCTGGAAACTTTGTTGCAGTCTGGGACTTTAATCGGAAGAGACTGCCTGCATGAACGGGGAAAACCTGCTAAGTTAGTTGCTCCTTAAGAGGAAAAAGAAAGAAAAATATTTCGGGGCAACTTGTAAATGGGAAGACCACGTAACTATGAGAATCAGTAAACACGAGTAATAGCATCATTCACGGATGTTGGTCTTACAGTCCGACGAATTACTGGGGTTACTGATTGCCCGAATTTGCAAGCCGAACAAAACATGGTTTGATCAAAGGATGCGGGTCAAACAGTTTGAGCTTTTACGAAAAAAAAATGATTTTCAGTTTGAGCAGCTTGAGCTTCGATCTGGTCATTCGGAGTCATACCTATATGTGAGAGCGATATCCACCATCCATGGCTGTGACCTCACTTGACCTTACATGACCTCACTCACTGGCATGGGATGTGGAGGGACACCTGTGACCTTACCTCTCCCGTTTGGATGGCTTACAATTGCAGTGGTGTTTCAAACGATGCTTTTCCCAGCGAAAATCAACCTACATTCGTGGTCGGAATGCAGAACCTCATTTAGGAACATTGTGCAAACACTGCAGAGAAGCGGCGGAATTTATTGTAGGTACTCATACATGTATTTTCCCATTTAACTGTTCCCTCCGAAATATGAGGAATAAATCCCGCTGTCGCTGTACAGATGGAAGTTCAAACAAGAAACTTGGCATATTTGGTATTTATCCGCTGTGGGCTCCATTGTGCTGATAAAATGGCTCTTATTCGTAATTTCAGCATAGTTAAGGCTGCATATCCCCGTGAAAAGATACGCCGAGAAAGGTAATTGCGACCTCAGTTGGTACATGGACGTACCCTAAAACTAATTTTCCAGTTATTAACATCGAAATACAGGGTAACAGTTTAAAAAGTGAAGCACTTTGTAACTTTTTCTAACGAAAGATTAAAATTTATCGGCAAAAAACGAGACTCTAAAATTCTTTCTCATGTTGTGCTACCGCAGATTTGCACTTTGCTTTGCGCAGCGAGAGCTTCTGTTTTGAATAATAACCACAAGAAATGCCCTTTACTATTGAATGTCAAAATATTTGCACACAGATATATGTTTTATAGAGATTCGACGTAAATTTTTCGAGCGTTAAGCTTTAAATGGTCGACCTTGTACATGCAATCAATTCACGAATAGGTACACGCGAAGGCATGAATGAGTTCGATTATGCGGTTACCCCTGAATGGATATGGTTTCGATTCAACTTTTTTAAATTGTTTTAAATTGTTTTCGGTGAGGATTGCGTACCGCATCCCGCTTTCCACGCCGCTGATTTCACCTCCAAAAGAAAGAATTTGATTTTGTCGTCAGCAACACACACCAGACAGCACCTTCCACGCCGCTGCACGTCAGCTGGGAAGTGTAGCGCAGGGTCCCGAATCACAGATGTGACGATGTGGCGACAGACGCCTTCTAAATTGCAGCCTCGTCCGCATAGGGCGATCCATTTACCTCTGCACTGTCAAAAAATTATCATTGACATTTAAAAATACTGGCGTTTCTACATGGTCCTCAAAAACCCTCCAAACATAGGCGAAATTCTCGACAAAGTGACAAAGGGGCTTGTGTGAAAGGGTCGGGATACTTTGATCCGAAAACCTTTAAGATGGAATGGCGCTAATCCCTCAAAATCTTCACCAAACCCAAGTTAAACTGACCTAACCTAAACTATACTACACTATCGCAGCCTAACCTAACGTATGCTAACCTATATTCTAACCTAATTTTAAACCGTTCGGACTTAAAAACGTTTCGGACAGGTGTGTTCCCCCGTGTTAAAAGCCCCTTCCTAAGTGAGCTCCGTTATCTGGCCTGACCTAACCTATAATACACTATCCCAGCCAAGCCTAACGTATCCTAACCTATTCTAACCTAATTTTAAGCCGTTCGGACTTAAACATTCTGGACCAGGTATGTTCCCCCGTGTTAAAAGCCCCTTAAGTGAGCTTCGTGAGCAAGCACGTTTTCTGCTTTGCACCAATATACGATCAGGCGCTGTTCGTTTGAAAGAGGAAGCGCTTGATAAGTGTGCCCCTGATTAACCAGAGGCATATGCAACACGAATTATTTGGCGTAAACCAATTGCAGCGCCGGTTATTTGCCAGGGGCAAGTGTCTCAGTGCGTTTCAAACTTCAGTGGAGATACGTGCGTGGTGGAAATGTGGAAAAAAGCA
>JASGXE010010074.1:0-15506 GCA_030068105.1 Sinentomon sp. SZTP_YWyxl
CACGTTATTCCATCGTCTGATTATTGAAGATAGTCTTGCAGGATATTGTTCAAACTAACGTTATTCCAACGTCTGTATGAAGATATAGTCTTCCAGGATATTGTTCAAACTAACGTTATTCCAACGTCTGTATGAAGATATAGTCTTGAAGGATATTGTTCAAACTCACGTTATTCCAACCTCGGTCGGTATGAAGATAGTCTTGAAGGATATTGTTCAAACTCGCGTTATTCCAACGTCTGTATGAAGATAGTCTTGAAGGATATTGTTCAAACTCGCGTTATTACAACGTCTGTATGAAGATAGTCTTGCAGGATATTATTCAAACTCATATTATTCCAACGTCTGTATGAAGATAGTCTTGGAGGATATTGTTCAAACTCACGTTATACCAACGTCAGTGTGAAGATAGTCTTGAAGGATGTTGTTCAAACTCACGCTTTCCAACCTCAGTCGGTATGAAGATAGTATTGAGGGATATTCGTTAAACTCGCGTCATTCCAACGTCTGTATGAAGATAGTCTTGGAGGATATTGTTCAAACTCAAGTTATTCAAACCTCGGTCGGTATGAAGTGAAGATAGTTTGAAGGATGTTCAAACTCACGTTATTCCAACGTCTGTATGAAGATAGTCTTGGAGGATATTGTTCAACTCGCGAAGGAATTCTGAAGCCAACACCACTACTCTCTCAGAGTCGGCTATCGGGCGGTTTATTGTTGAGAAAATTGATTCAAAGAATTTCCGCCAGTCGATCTGAAAAGTTAAAAAAGCAAACGTAAAAAGAAAGTGATGGTGGTTCATCGATTCGTAGCGGTTCAACCTTCTTTAACCAAGATAAAATTGTGATTCAACAAAAAATGAGATGCAAAGAACGAGAAATGAGCGCGCGTCAAATATATATATAAAAAAATGGAAAAGCAAATATGAGTACGGGTGATCAGTGAAAATCAAAGTTCAATGTCAATCTCGGAGCAGAAAGGCGTCGCGAACTCCAATTGGCCGACAGATAATCTAAGCGACGTATGTTTACGAGTAAGCAACTTCGGATGCCTAAAATTCAGCCCACTGCCATCATGATTATGTGTTCTGCGTAGCCTGGAAGCAATTCAGGGGTAATTTTCACAAATTTGAAAAGCAGTGACAAGCATGTGTCGGAATAAACCCTTTCAGAATACGTTAAAAATCGGAGAACGTACGTTTTCAACGTTTTGGTAAAAACTAAACTGAACTAAACTTTAGGGTAAACTTTAGGGTAAAATTGGTAAAATGTGATCATCGCAAACCATGATGCGTGTGATGTCTCAATGGGCCACAGGAGTCAGGACAGACACAGCCTAAATTCCCAAATCGAATGCGAAAAGATAGACGGATAGTAACTCACGAAAGGCGAGAGTTCTTGCACGTCGCTTATTGTCATGTTGTGGTAGAGCAGTTCCTCGTCTCTCCTTCGATCGTTGGGAACTGTGATTTCTGCGATTCTTCTCTCGAACTCAATCACATCTTGGAATTGCCTTCTAGCTGACGCTTGCTCCGCGCCAAGCAGCACGCAGACCTAGAATAATTAGACGAGCAACATTATTCTATGTGTGTTCGTATGTTCCACAACAATCAACCATTGTATAGTGGCGGCGGAAAAAGATTGCACATACATGTATTTTTCCCATTGAACTGTTGCCTCCGAAACGTTTTTTTCCTTCTTTTTACTCTTATTCATTTGGTACAAATTTTGGTACAAATGCATAATTTGTACCAAATGCATAATAATGCATAATTTCTTTGTGGAAATTTAAGCGCCAAATTGCAACAGAGCTTTCTAGAGGTGTCAGATTTTGACATAGTTGATGAAAGACGATCTTTTATTTCTACAGCATGGAGTTTTTGCTAAAATCTCAAGAATGGAAATTTTCACGTGTTTGGGTAATCTTTTTCCGCCGCCAGTAGGTATACAATTACATTGATTCCGCCGCCATCTCCTTTGATCTTTGGACGAAACAGCTTACCGAAGAGAAGGAAGAAAATGCAACAACAAAATTTATTGAATTGAATTTGTATATTTTAGGAGTCACCTCCTTTCAATATTTACAACACAAAGATAGTCAGTTATGCAGCAAATAAACAATCACAAAAGGGAAAAACACATTTGCGACCAGGATAATGCATATATGTCGCAACAAGGCTATCTACAGAAACAAAGATCGAAGGCTTTAGCGAACATGCGTTTGTATGCTTCAGCCGTTATCCATCGACAGAACCTCTCAGTGGAGTGGCAATAATTTCCTGGGATTGTTCACTTCAATTGGTACGGAGCCGACCCTGCAGGAGCGGTATACTCAAAGGCTGTTCAAAAACTCGCCCTGGCAGGGAATTCCACTCCGGGATCGTTCTCCCCAAAAAAGAATACATTCCGATGTCTCTCCTAAAGGTCTGAGATCGAAGTTTGTATTCGTGATCCCTGTGTGAGTAGAAGGTCGGCAGGTCCAATGACTTAAGAAAGGCGCCCCAACCCCCAATGTTTCCAAGGACCAGGAACAGGCACGTAAGTCGTGCTACTCGCCTTCTCGATTGTAGTGATTCCCAGCCCAGTGAGACTAACATGCTGGTTACACTACTGCGGCGCCTGTAATCGCCAACTACAAAGCGAGCTGCCCTGCGCTGAACTTTTTCAAGTGCAGAAATCTGGCATTCACGCCATGGGTCCCATGCTGGAACGGCATATTCCAAAATAGGGCGCACAAGACTGAAATAGGCTAGCTCTCTTATCTTTGGGGGACACTTTCTGTAATTACGTTTCACAAAATACAGTGCCCTATTTGCCTTGCAAGTAACCATGCTTATGTGGCTGGACCAGTCAAGCTTATTTGTAAATTTCACCCCAAGATACGTAATCTCAGTCTGTGGGAGGAGTGCACAATTGTTAAGAACATAGTTAAACACAAAATGATCTTTCTTATTAGAAAAATTAATTAAATTGCATTTATCTACGTTCATGGCCATAGCCGACCGATTACACCACTCTTGAATGAGGTCCAAGTCCCCTTGCAGCACCTCGCAGTCACCCAGGGCACGCACTTCTCTATAGATGATGCAATCATCAGCAAATAGCCGCGTACGCGACTTTATGCCTCGCACAATATCATCAACGTAGATGATGAATAGCAGTGGTCCTAAGATGCTGCCCTGGGGAACCCCTGATGTGATTGCAAGAGGGCTTGATAGGTGCTCCCCTATCCTGACACACTGAGAACGAGCAGACAGATAGCCCTTTACCCAGTTAATGGTTGTCATGTCTGCCCCGAGAAGCTCCAACTTTCTAACCAAGAGTCTGTGGTTAATCACATCAAAGGCTTTCGAGAAATCAATAGCGATGGCATCGACCTGTAAACTCCGATCAAGTGACATTGCTAGATCCTGCGTGAACCCAGTGAGCTGAGTAGCACATGAGAAACCTGGCCGAAAACCGTGCTGAACGTCAGAGACCAGGGAGTAAGTTTCCAGGAATCCTCTGATGTGTTTAGCCATAATAAACTCAAGGATTTTAGAACAAGTATTCAGCAAACTTATTGGCCTGTAGTTGGAAGCCACAGAGCGACGACCCTTTTTTTTAAACACTGGGACGAGTGATTAATTCTTATTATTGGTAAAAACACTTATTATTGGTAAACGTAATCATGACTGTGGGAAAACATGCTGGAATGATTAAAAACCTTTTGACCACAAGTGGAGAAACAAAATCTGTTGACACTCGTGAATATCGGTTCACACAACCGGTTTGGAAACAATCTTCCAAATTTGTGGAAAATTTTGTGAATGCCAAGTTTGTGGATGCCAAATTTGTGGATGCCAAATTTGTGGATGCCAAATTTGTGGATGCCAAATTTGTGGATGCCAAATTTGTGTATGCCAAATTTGTGGATGCCAAATTTGTGGCAGGAAAATAGCGTTCCAAGAATACATTACGTGTTCCAAACACTTCCATCAAAACCCGTATTAAAAAGATATTCCAATGGTGTTCCAACCAGAAGCCTGTGAATGTAGAGTGTATAAGGTGGGATTGTGGTTCGCCGATGAAGTTCTGACCGATTTGACGGCTGAAGGACCAAATCGACGGCCAAATTCAAGAAACGTTCATACTGAAATTCACATTTCCGCCCACTCAATATGCTGTGATTAAAATTTGTGGTGATCGAGATATGTGGTGATGATTATGGTATGCCGATGACCTCTGAAGCTGCAAGAAACAGTTCTGGCATAAAACGAATACTCGTCCGTCACTTTTGAACCTTTGAGTGCTCACCATGCGTCGAAATGTTTTACCAAATTTGCCAAAAATCTCATGTCTGTCCGCATTTATCTTTCCCTTGGACTAGTTCATGGGCATGCTAACTGCAGGCTCACCTGTGTGGCATACTCCAAGTATGCCTGCAAAACAGTGTCGTTTTCAGTCTTGTTGAGATAGTAGTTCCTTGACGGCAAGGTCAGGCCTCCCTGATCAATCTGAAAAACAATTTGAAAATAATACCTATCCTGAGTTCATGAAAAATGGATGTCAGGGCATTTGAAGCGTTGCCTAATGTATGCTGGGAATGGCTTTGTTGTCGAAAACGTTAAAATTGAGCCCGCCCCTCTCTTTAAATTCATATGCCTTTCTGCCGATTGATGTGAGATGTACCAGCCATGGTCATTTTGTAATAACATTCAATTTTTCAAACCATTGTGGACATCGATGAATCCCAATTTATCTCTCGAGTCTATCGACCATATTCCTCATTGCACTTCTCTCTGAGGTTCAACTCAATATGGAAAATAAATGAGCGTTGTGCATAGAAATGAAATTTTCGCAACACAAGTCTATCCATTGGTTTGGCCATTGAGTATAACTGTGAGTGAATTTCAATGGGGAAATCATTTGTAAAAGTCCTCGTATTAGACCCATATAGGCCATATTGGCCGAATTCACAGACATCGAAATGCGAGGAGTTGACGCAGCCAGAAAACCCAATTGGCACGCAACTCTCAAAAGAAAATCTGAATATTCCGATCGAGTGCCAAATTGCCTCGATGTCATGTCACGTGCATAAGAAATCAAGTTATGTTTGTTATCTTTTATTTTTGATGATCTTAACATCCCACCCGTATCAAGACTTCCTCTGCAATTAAGACAGTTAGTCATTTGTGAAAACCAATCTGAAAAACCACCTGTATAACGTATTTTGAAGACTCCCTGTCATCTTCCGACACTGCCCAACTGAACAAACCACCCTGGTTGAACTTTCCATGAAGGATCTGTAGAACTTGTTGAAAATTCCACTCCACAACGCCGAATCCTGTCGCCGTGATGTTCCATCCTCCCAACTCGGCTAGGAGCGCCGTCAAAGGTGTCCCTCCGATGGTGTCAAGTGTCCCGTTGGGATCCAAGCAAGAGACGTAGTAATCCCGTGCTTTTCGCTTCGCCACGCTGCGTTCTTCGGGTGCAGCTGCGGTGTCCTCTGCGAACGGAGAAAACAGAGATAAAATATTGCCGTAAACTGTAAAATAAGTTCATTTCAATGGCTTGAAAAGGTTTATCGGAACCAGAATTACGAGCATTTTACAAATCCAGCAACCAAGTCCCAAAATTAGATAAGGATGAGAAAACCACGAAATGAAAGTCCACCGCTTCGGGTTGTATAGCTCCAGTCGGTGCTGGGACAGGAGTAACTCTTTCCGAAAAAAACTGAAGTTCAAAGCGAAAGTTCGAAAATTGGAATTCAATATTTCTCACGAGATTTTTTTCTTTTTCTGAATGCATGACTCCTGGCCGCAAAGAGCATGACAGATCCGTGCAACGCGTGAAACAGGGGCTACCTCGAAAAATTTTCCCATGCTCGACTTACTTGTTTGGAAGACCATGATGAGTGACGAACAAAGTTTCATATCGTCGAAAACTCTGGCATTTTCGCAGGTTGGAATGTCGTTGTCAGATCATTCCCAGATTTGCAGGATAGGTTTTTCAAATGGGCAGGTCTACTTGTCCACTGCAGGGCGAAATGACATCTGCGCAAAGTTGCTGTTTATTTCGGCGCTATTTTTCCTTCTTTTTCCGGAAAAGAGTTAAGGTTGGTGGGTTGTGGATGGCTGACTCACCACATGCTGGCAGGCTGGGGCTCCCAGCGAACATTCTTTTTTCCGAGAGGGGACATGATTAGGTCAGGTTCAGATAGCTTTATGTGGAAAAAAATATTTTTTGTCTTCGAGTACAGGGCCCCCAATCCAGCATTCTTGACAAAACGCTCACGGCCATCCAAAGTCGTGGTAGGGTTTGCAAAAACGCTGCCGGGAACGGTATCCGTCGACAGTCCTGCGCGAATGTTCACATCATAACGACGCTGGCTAAAATGAACATATTATTTCGCCCTTTAAGTATGTAGGCCTACGAGTATTCAAAGGCTCGAGGCCTCCACTCCACGTCAATATGCTTGCTGTAGGCTATATGGACTGCAGGTACTGAACTGGCTATTTTCTTGCCTGATTTCATTCAGTTTCCCCAACCATGAAATCCCATATCAAAGAGCGGCTTCTTGATAGCTAGGAACATAAATTGTCTTCATCTTGGGAACTGACTTTGTGCCTGTTGGGTTGTCAATCATTTACCTTTGAACAATTGCTTTTCTGGGAATTCACAAAATGTGTACGAGTAAAGAGCTTATCGTTTTTCTAACTAAGCCGTCGATTGAACGGCGAGTGCATATGTTCATGTGCATATTCATTGCAATGTGCATATTCATTGCGATGCTATGTTCATGTGCATATTCATGCTATGTGCTATTCATTCAACTGTCGAGTTTATTACCGAGTGCATTTTTAATGACTAGTTGATTCTGTTCCCAGAGTTTTCCGAAGCTTCCCCAGGACGATTTTCCGTCAGGTAACGGATTCTTCTTGATCCAACCGCCGCAAGAATACTGATAGAAGTCTACGCAGGGATCCACTGATTGGTCCATCGCAGTGAGAATGCTCGAAGCGCCAATTATGCATGTCGGCGATAGGCACAGCTGTTGCTCCACGGAAGAAAAAACTACAAAATAAATAAATAATTCGTACACGAGTAAATCGATTGTAAAATGCAAAATAAAAACGGTTCTGCAAGAATAAAGACAGATCGAACACCTGCAAGAGAACGGGGAAATTCCAAGAAACGTTTGGTTGATTCAAGGGTATGATATTCTAACATTTTTACAAAATTCTATTGAGTCGTTTACGGTTCTGTGTAATACTCCTATAAACTTCATGCATGCATAAACTTCATTATACGCTCCCTTAAAGTCATCTTTTTCAGCCCTATCCGACATGGCGCTTTACCATCTTACCATCCTTAAATTCAACATCTGGCAAAAACTGCCAAATCCCCTAGTCTAAAAACTGGTGAAAACTGCAATCAATTTGTATTTGGCAAAAAAGCCAAAACCTCCATCAAAAATCTGGCAAAATTGTGTTTCCTCCAATATACACTTTGCTAAAAACAGTCAAGGCCTGCAGTTTATATGTCTGGCAAAAACGGCCACAGACTCCAGTTTAAAATTTGGCAACACTCTTAAAGTGTCAGACGTAAATTCTTTGTCTTCTAAAATTCTGTGCTGTACCTGTTAATAAATTCAAAAATATGGCTTTTAATTCCAAAGCATGGGTTAATCCTGGCAAATCCTAAATATTGGCAGAAACATTGGAAAACATAAGTAAGTGCACTATAATAGGTACAGCTGAGGGTTTGTGCTGCTATTGTGCGTCGCTTGGATATTTTTTCGTTCTTGCACATCCGCTTCTGAAAACGGTCTTGTTGACGCAATTCGAGATAAAAGCATAGGTGAAATAATGAAGTCCATTGGACCGCCATAGAGTGATTTTATGTTGCAATGGCACACACGAATACATTAACATTTCGCAAAAGCCCAACCCAACATGAAAATAAAATAGGCATGACAACGGGGAAAGTGGTTTTAGCTAAAAGAAAGCCAAATACAATAAGCCGCAATTTAAAATCGATGAACAACGTCAAAAACCTCTTTGCTCGGTCGGATGCAGGAGAAATAACGACGTCGTCAGAATAAGAGTCAAAAGAAACAGTATCAAACTCGATGTCAGAAGTGTTTTCTCCAACGATGTTCGCGAATGCCAAAAAGCATCTCCCTGCAGTGAGTAAAAATAGGAAAAGCATAACACAACTATTTTGAAACTTAGCACATGCAATCGGTGGACAGAACATTCCACAACGTCCCGAAATTCTGACCCAGAGTTGGTTCAACATCGCTTTACGGGCGAAAGATTTTTGCATTCAAACATGACAAGCAACGAAAATGCTTTTGCCCGCCATACATCTGAGGTTTCGTGTACCCCAGTCTTTGGTCAAAACCTGTGTCAAGGAGCGTTTTCATTGGCATTTGCACCAGTCTCATGCCACTTTTCGTTGTGGCTCGAGCCACTTTGTAGAAATTAAATCCATCCACTTTGTAAACACGATTCACAAAATGGCATCGCTGCCACTGCAGTTAGCGATAACGCTCCAGTTCAAGTTGAAACCCGGACCTCAGAAACCGAAGATAAATATAAAAAAACAGATAATAAAAAACCAGACGGGAAGATGTGAGTCGGGATTCAAAGGATTTCCTTCCCTCTGGGAAAAGGTCCCCACTGGGACAGGTGGTCCCCCGAATAAAGTTACCTCTTGGACAGGAAGGAAGAAAGAGCCTCTTGTGCAGGCAGTGTCAGTCATATTGAAGCGATGTATCAAACACCCTGTAGATACGAGTGATTTAGCGGCTATAGGTCCGTTCTTTCCAGTGTGTGCGACCTCATTTATTTGCCCATTAAAATGTCATTTTACACAAAGCTGAATTGGTGGATAAAATGAAGACAACTGTTGATTTCGCAGTCGTTTAGAGATGAACCGATTACTTCTGGAATACTCTCTGAAAAAACTGAACGAGCTTTTTGAATCGCACTTTGATTTGCTTTGAAGTTGATAAATGTCAATGCCAATTTCTTTTCGCTTCGCTTCAAACAACTGCACATGCAATCAAATACAACATTTAAGATCAGTTCGGATTTAATCAAGCGTCCAAAGTTGCAGGATGGAACTTCAAAAATGAAACGCAGGAAATTTAAATTTCGAATTTGGAACATTTTTCGGAAAAGATGGCCCGATAGGGTGTTGTTGCCGTTTGCTGTCAAACACGGGTTCAATGGTGGCTTGATGCCCAATATACTTTACATTGCCCACACAATAAATTAGATGCTGTTCGCAATTCAGAGTTTGTGCTGGGCCTTCGCAGAAATCGAGCATGCATGACAAAAAATTCTGACGCGACTGCTCGCACTTTAAAAAAAACATACACTTCTCTCAAATATTCATCAACACAGGAGCGCATTTCAAACTTAAAGGGTTATTCATAATCAATGGCAACATGCGCCGCAGAACGTCATGACATTCGTGTAACGTGTGAAACTGCATCAAGCCCTGTTGCAATGGATAGCCCTTGCATTCATCCTACCGTCGGGATTTCTTCTTTGCCCGAAGAGTTGTGGAGGATTTCCGAGGGCTCTGCAGGGATATCGTGCGACGCGCCAATAAAATCAATAAATAGAATCTCTTTGGAAAATTTGGACGTGTTATTTTAACTGAAAATAATTAGCCTTGCATTATCAAGGGAACAGCGTCTGTAGACCGAAGAAAAAAGGGAACTGGGCCTCCTATTGGCTGCCGGTTCCAGGTCTCATTCCAATTTTCTTTTCCATGGCAACTCTAACGAGGGCGAATTTGACGATGGAAAAATAAAAGGACAAAACGGCATCTTTCTGGTTGTTACGTGTGCTGTTACGTGCAATCAAATGATCTCTCTCTCTCTCTCTCTCTCTGCGTCAGGCAAACGCAAAGAGATAATATGTATAGGGCTGCTGTCGCAGAATCGTGCCTTCGCACTGGAGTTGCAATTTGAAACAGAATAGGCCTAAGGTCAAATTGCAAAGCCTCTTAGACTTTACAAAGATCGTGATGGTGAATTTTACTGAAAATTAGAACAGGTTGGGTGAAATAAAAACCCTTGATCCGTGTTCTATGGATTTGACATAAATTGGCCTCTTGAGGATTGTGGCAGTATTGCCTGCTTTTGATGAACTGGCGAGGAAACACGTGTTGATTTTGTTACAGGCCTAATCGTTCAGTCGTATGTAAATAGGTAATTTTCAGCCCGCAAATCTGATGGCATTGGAATCATTCGTGTTTCGTATTAGCCAAGATATTGCTCCGCGTTGGAATGAATGTATTCCTTTTGAAAAGCTTTGAAAGAGGAAGATGATACTGATGAAGGTCATCACCTGGAGATTTTGTTGCAAATTTTCTCCTATGCTTGCTATGGCTCCGGTAATGGAGCAGCAATTTCTTTGGGATGAAGAAAGCCCAAAATTTCTCCATGGAACACGGCAACATTTGCCCATCCCAAGAGAGAGTAAGTAACAATGTTTTGGTCACGTGCAGAAGACGAATTTTTAAAAGGTGCGCCTCGATCATATTGATAAGACAACAATAATTATTGTTTCTGTTTATTCCCTGATTCGATGCAGCGCATCTCAAGCAGAATGTCCCACGACGCGAGGGTAGAACGCGGGGAGCGAACACAGTGTCTGAGCGACAACGTGTCTGAGTGATAACATCGTGCGTGATTGCTGAGTAATTCTCATAACAAAAATGAACCATTTTGCCGCAACCGTTGACGTGCATGCCATAAAAATGTTGGATTTTTGTAAAACCACAAATCCTAAATCCCAAGGATCAAAAATTGGGAGAAATTGGAGGTGAGAAGCGATTCATTTTAAAATTTTAGCTGTTGAAACAAAACCTGACAGGCTCGAATGCGGGTGGGGTTCACCCTGTTTTCCCCAGGAAATTTCTTCATTGCGAAAGGAAAAACTTCCCAGCCATTTTCGTTTAGAAGAGCACGAGTTCGACTGTGTTGGTGGAGTAAATTGGCAAACTGCATATGTTATAGATCTGTCAAAAGAAGATGATGGATTTCCACATATTTTGAGGAAATCAAGCCCACCCGACAACAGCATGATGAGCTCTTCAAAGGCCTACGCAAAGGTGCCGGTTTTTGCTGCGTTATCCCATGCGTTTTCCCATCTAGTCAGTTCCCCACGTCTTATTCCTTGTTGTCCAAATTTCAGGGGTCTTTGATTTTTTGGCATCATTTTCCGAATTTTTATGATGGCCTGCCTTCTTTTTTATACTTGACAGGAAATATTTTTCACACATCGCTACTTGCGAATTTCCACCGGAAAAAGAACATCAAAATCTTTTACCGCCAATAAAATACAATTATTCGAAAATGATACTGCGGCTAGTCCAAATCTATTTGGATATTTGAGTTTTTGAAAGTGACAGCAAGTGATATTGAGTTTTTATAAGTGATATTGAAATAATTTCAGCTGCTGCCTTGCTCAAATTTTCCACTCCAAGTACGGCTTAACAACCTTCAGACTCTGAGCGCGAAGAATAATGGCAGAACTCCGTGCACAACATGGAGTTCTTTCTTTATTCATTGAAAAATTTTAGACAACAGACGTTTAATAATGAAAAAAAACTGAACGAAAAACAGGAAACAAATATGCAGGCCTGGCCCCAAGAACAGTTGTCCTATCCTGGATTGCGTGGACTATTGAATTTGGCGACTATTTCACGTGTGGGTCAGGAGATCGACGATACGATAAATGTTTCCAGAAACATTTATCGTCTTTACAAAAATGTTTTTTTTTTACATTTTTCTGGACATTCCAAGAAGAAAAGGAACGTCCAGACGGTAATTGACAGCGTGGAAAATTGCGAGTTTCGTGCGCCATGGAAACCGCAATTCTATGAACCTGACTAGTAAAGGGTGGGTACAGTTGCGAAGCTCTGCTTTGTCCAAAAAACAGCGCTGCAATTGCGGTGTCATTTGGACACGGCTGAAAAGTATGCCTACCTGGGAGACACAATGGTTGCAGTTTTGAATCCCCCTGTCTGGCATTTAAACAGACTGCAATTCCTGTGACGCAGAAAATGAGTGTACGTGTGCCGTGAATGAGGCGAACATTTTCAAAATTCGGAGATCTGTACATGACAATCAAGCAGCGCCGCATGATGCAAATATGCGTGATGCCATAAATTGGTTGGGCGCACACTTTCGAAGTTATGCCCCTAGCAATCAAGCGGCGCTGCAATTCCTTCGAGGCAGAAAATGCGTATTGCATATCCGGTAGATTTGTTAGGCGCACAGTTTCTAAGTTCTGCCCCTGGCAATCAATCAGCGCTGCAATTCCTTTGATGCGTCAAATGCGTATTGCATATCCGGTAGATTAGTTAGGCGCATAATTTCGAAGTTCTGCCCCTGGAAATCAAACAGCGCTGCAATTTCTTTGATGCATAAAATGCGTATTGCATATCCGGGAGATTAGGCGCATAATTTCGAAGTTCTGCCCCTGGAAATCAAACAGCGCTGTAATTCCTTTGATGCATCAAATGCGTATTGCATATCCGGTAGATTAGTTAGGCGCATAATTTCGAAGTTCTGCCCCTGGCAATCAAACAGCGCTGCAATTCCTTCGAGGCAGAAAATGCGTATTGCATATCCGGTAGATTAGTTAGGCGCATAATTTCGAAGTTCTGCCCCTGGCAATCAAACAGCGCTGCAATTCCTTTGATGCATCAAATGCGTATTGCATATCCGGTAGATTAGTTAGGCGCATAATTTCGAAGTTCTACCCCTGGAAATCAAACAGCGCTGCAATTCCTTTGATGCATAAAATGCGTATTGCATATCCGGGAGATTAGTTAGGCGCATAATTTCGAAGTTCTGCCCCTGGAAATCAAACAGCGCTGCAATTCCTTTGATGCATAAAATGCGTATTGCATATCCGGTGGATTAGTTAGGCGCATAAATGTTCAAAGTGACTGCATTTTTGAGACACAATGTGTCTGCCATAAAGATCTGTGTCCCGCATGCAGGCAGTCCCCACCGTTATTGTTCGTACATAGAAGAAACTTCAACAGCCTGGCAAATAGATGGACCATCTAATTTCAGAGTGCTTGATGTGGGTTCCCTACTTACACGACTTACATGATGCTTTGCGGAGCTTGATGCCATTGATTTTTAAATGACGCTTGAGTCAGTTATGATCTCATACGCTGGAAATTTTTGCGGAGAGTCCATTGGCATTGACAAATCTACGAGTGAGCAACAACAGGATTTTGGCAACCTTTGTTGAATATTTCCAGTGGTGAGCTCTGCTTTCGAGCTGTGTTCAAAACAGCGGACAGCTGAACAAACGGAATCTCTACTTGTTGCTGCCATAAGGAAAACACCAGCTAAGCTGGTGCAATGATATGATAAAAAGTGCAAAAAAATCTATAAGAAAACAACTCCTGTTGCGAATATACGTTGTCGAATTTCCATCTCGTCGTCCTGTTTTCATGCCTCTGTCTTTGCCACACTTCTTTTTATTTTGCGTGTACTTCTTCTTTGTTTCTTCCTCTCCTTCCTTCTCCGGTTGGATTATGGAACAGAGCGCGTGTCAACGATGACTGAGATAAATTACCACAATTTTATTCCCCGTCCCACAAGACTGCCAGCAGCTTACCGCCTCTGAATCCTTCTTCTGCGCACAACACTATCCCCGGTAATCGCTTCAGGATCTGCAGCGGCCTGTGGGACGCAGTCAGCACACCAGCAGAGCTGAGCTATCCTTTGCCTTATCGCCGCGTCTGACTGAAATTGGCTTTACACTCTTCTGTCAGTGCAGCAGTTTTTATTGCCTTCGGTTAAACTCCGAAAATTAATTAATGCAAATGAAGGTTGGAAGTTGTTTGTTTGGAGAAAGCCAATTATCTGCTAAAGCGAAATTGCCAAGTTTGGTGTAGATCTTTCTCCTAACAGTTTTGGCCACGTCCGTCAACCCAGCTGGCCACGTAAGTCAATTCCGTAACACACACATGGCAAAGGCTTTGGGATGAAGCCAATTATCTCCTCACACAAATTTGCCGCAAGTCTGGTGTCACCACGTTTTTCCAAGTCTTCTCTTCACATGGCAAAGGCTGATGGGTGATTTGGTCGGAAACGTTGACCCAAGCAGCGCTTTTGCCTGTTGGGTAATTGGGCCATCCCCATAGGGTGATACCTGAATAAAACGAAAGGAAACAGGCTTTTCCACGTTTCATCTGGTTAACAATACTTCTGCCAGAATGAACCTCATTGGCTCGCTTGTCTCGCACCTCGACTGCAACGCCTACGGTTTAGAAATCCTGCTGGTGGTTTTCTTTCTCTTGCTGCTGGTTTTTCTGCCTGAAGATCCTATGGTTTTTTCATCTTTGTTTTATTGTTGAATGTTTTTATCTGTTTGACGATTTTAATATGCTTGCGTAATTTTTGTCTTGTGTTTGTAACAGTACCAGATCATTTGACCACTGTTTTTGAACAAAATAATAAAAAAATAATAATAACCTACCAACACGGTTTATTCGAGGCCTGAGGTTAGCATCAACGTTGCACTCCTTGTCGTAATTCTCATTTTAACTGAGGATAGGGTGGGGATCAACTTGACAATCGTGCTTTCCATCTTCTCCGTTCGTTTCACACTATTCGATTTAGAAAACACTGAAGCGACGAATCCTATGAAACGGCGCCGACGTTCAAAACGTCAAGGATTCAAAACTTCGGAACTCAAAATATCGAAGTTTTATGCGAATTTTGCAATCATGAAAATGCAGGCGAACGTTCATATTGGCATATAATCGACAAGGAATATTGCACGCATTTTGCGCTAAAATCATATTGACTCGCTGTTGTTTCTCAGCAGTTTGACAGACCTGATTGATGGGCGTAGTTGGCTCGGTCTTTGTGTCGGATTCAGCTTGACAAGCTGGTCCGATTTTGCTGCGAATGTGCCGAGTTCTGCTGTCGGATATTTAAATAATTCCACATCAAGCTATAGATTTAGAGCATGTTGACTTCGGGGTGACAAAGAGGCAAAAATGGAGGTCGAAATTTGACCAGCTATGCCCGCCAAAAGGTGAGTTTGTCACTGTAATAGTAACAAAATCGAAAACATTCAGTCGATATGGCCAACTCCGGCGGCTGAGATCCACAAGAGTGGTGGTTGCGAGCTAACTTCTCATACCTCAGTTTGGGTATTCAGGTACAGTTCCATTATGTCATTTTTGACGTCACTTTTTACACCTTCTTGTCATTAAATGGCAGGGTGTTATTAATTTTAGCTGTCACAACAATGAAAACAAATGGGAGTCACTTTCTCATCGACATTTTACTTTGACTAGCCGGCTGCGCCGGCAATTGCCGGCGAGGGCGATGCGTTTTACGCCTTGCACAAATAAAAGGGAGCAAAGTGAAAGCAGAGAAATGAAAAATATTGTTGAACAACAATGGGTTTTAAATGGAAAAGTGTAGGAGTAGAAATTAAAGTTTCTAACATTTAGCTCCCTTTA